>JAKWJA010001341.1:0-44421 GCA_027704765.1 Solanum habrochaites | reverse complement strand
CTCGTTTCTTTCGACCTTTCTCTCTCGTACCGGAGTAAAACAACCTAATAAACTAGGATTAAGGGTACTAATCCTCATAGACTAGGATTAGTACACAGTAAATACTAATATAGTTTATACTATTTATTTAAATACTATCTGTTTATTATGCCCCTCACGCTGAGCTGAGCGGAAGCGAAACGGAAGCTTGGAACGTGTAATCGTGTTGTCGGCTCGGGAAGGTTGTTGAGAATATCAGCGCGGTTGTTCTTGCAGTGGGTAGCATACTGCACAGTAAAGGCGGTGCCGGGCCTGAACTATCATCGCGACGAAGAGACAATCGGTATCAACTCCTTCATATTCTGGTGTGTAGGTACTGAATTCTGGCCACAACAGATGTTGAATTTGTTTGTCACAATAGAGAGCAAGGAACAGTGTGAAGTGGCGCGGGTTCGCGAAGAATATAAGTGACCCACATGTCTCACGAAGCAGCAAGAAGAGCAAGGGCCGGTATTCAGCTTCAGTGAGGACCGAGAGACCTTGGGTTTGTTTTTTTTGTACCCGAGGCGATCAGGTTCGGCCCCATAAAAAAAATGGAGAAACCCCCGATGTAATTTTCTGTCATTTTAATCATTCCGCCCCAATCTGAATCTTGCAGAAAACCCCGAACAGCTCAAGTCCCCCCCCGGTCGAATGAGTACACCCGACCAAGAGTGCAAAAATGTACCTGGTAAGCGTTTTAAGACACTGGTAAGCATGTATCACTTGGTTTGATCATGCGCTGAGCACCTGCTGTTGACAACAAACTGGATGTCAGGCGGGTAATGGCCCAGATACGGTAGAGCCCCATTAGGCCGCTAAAGTGGGTGAATATCGGCAAAGGGGGTGTCGGCTCATTCGTATACGAAGAGACTTGCCATCTATTGGTTGGAACTGGTGCAACATTTCTTCTAATCCCAACCAGCTCTTCTTTCAGCAGATCTCGAGCATATTTGGTGGGCTGATGAAGAACAGCCGCTTCCTGTCCGAGAAACCGTCCATTCCCCGAAAATCATGTAACGAGCCAAGGTCCTTCCTTTTTGCAGGTAATATGCATGCTCGAGTGACATCCTGATGAGAGCTGCTTAGGCCTGTTAATAATGATATCATCTCATAGTACACGAAGAAGGACTTTACCGGTGCTGAATGTCGAGTAAACACTCGTGTAGTTTACCAACACGGGAACCGAGTCCCTGAGGAAATTTTCAGCGTGTGGGTTACCCAGCACGGGGCTTTCTTTTAGCCCATACAGAGACTTCTGGAGTTTGCAAAGAAACCCCCTGTTTATGGAAGCGTGAATTCAACATAAGCCCCGGTGGTGTGCCGTCATGTAGATAGTTTTTCATCAAGCATGCCATGAATAAAAGCATTGAAAACATCCACTGATTGTGAGGCCAATTTGTTGCCACGACGATGACATACCGGACGAATGGTTTTCCTCCTCCTCCCTCCTGCCGAATAAAGGACTGACATTGTCTCGGATTATTAACCCATATTCCTCTGATTGTAAGCCTTTAGCAACCAAACGATCCTGTCCTTGGAAATCTTTCATCTGCATTGTGTTTAATTTTGTACACCTTTACAGCCCACGTGGGTGCCCCGCCCATGGGGCTTAGGTAAAGTAGACTTGTAGGACACTCATTTTCGACAAATTTGACATGACGAGATATTTCGACTTTATGAGTTTGTGGGTCAAGACAAAGCATAACCCTTGAGGTAGGTGATAGCCCAAAAAAATACAAGGACGGGATCGTGGTTTGTATTTGTGAGTAATATGAGTGCGTAGCCAAAGGGTAGGCAAGACAACCCAATACGCGGAGGTTTGGTATAATTGTGAAGTTCTTGGTAAAGGAGTTGATAGGGTGAGTTGTTGGAGAGGGTGTTGCCTGGGCATTCTGTTTAATGAGGTAGTTTGTGTGTTGCTATAGTTCTACCCAAAAGGATCAGGAGATGAGATTGATGTAGAAAGTAACCCGGTTCAAAATGAGATGGCGATGCTTACCTCAGTCCACCCCATTCTTTCGGGAGTGTATGTACAGGAAGGTTTGATGGTATAATTCCCCAGATATTGCATAAACTGGCCAAAGATGTTATGTTTACATATTCCTTTCCATGTCACTTCGAAAAAGTTTTAACATGAAATTGAATTGTGTTTTGACCCATTTTTTCAAAGGATAACAAAGGGGGTGTATGCTTGGTTGATTTGTGTTTTATGGTACCAACCAAGTGTAAATTTTGTAAAATTATCCACAAAACAATATAATAGCGAAACCAGCAAATGAAGGAACACCAGTAGGACCCCCATAGGTCAGAATGATAAAGTTGACGAAAGTGCGTTGTACACTTCTCAGATAAAGTCAACGGTAATTTATGAGATTTAGCAATTGAACAGTGATTCACAATTGTTACATGAATGGAAGAAACACCTAATTGAGACATTCCAAAGATTATTATTTGATTATACGGTGACCCCAACCGAACTGTGCCATAACGACTGTGGCCATTACCCGAAAGAGCCGCCGGAGCCACAGGAACGCTTTTCTGACAAAACTGGGTGGGCAGACGACTTGATGCCAGAAGAACGTACCAGACCAAATGCTCACGACCGGGCCCCAGTGGGGGGAAAAATCAACACGTCATGTGGTAGTATTGTCTAGGATCTGAAAATATTTAGAGGTGACCAAAGGTGAAGCAATTATTGGTCTTTTTTGTAATTGGTGAATGAAATGAAGATTGTTTTAATAGAAGGGACGGGGGTAAGGTTACCTAGGTGAAAAGATAGCGGTGGGTGGTTTTAAAGGTCCCGTTTCCAGTGTGAGATATTAAGGACTCCCGTTGCCACAGTACATACCATTGGAGCCATGATATGGATTTGGTGAGCGTACGCTTTGTATAAGCATCAGAGTAACGTGCATGTTGGCCCCAGTATCCAACAGCCACTTCGAAGGAAGGGTTGGCTTGAGAATGCAATTGGCACGGTTACCACTATTTCCCAAGCCTCCTGCATACCAAAACCAGCAACGAACCTCGGTGTTTCCTGTTTTCTGAAAGATTTGACAAGTGGAACGATCCCAGCTCGTAGTGCCCTGCCCGCCGCTGGAAGAATGAACTGCCCGCCGCTGCCTGAAGGAGTGCAGGCTGTTGTTGGCTGTCGTGACTGCGACCCGTCGTCTCGGAACGACTTCCCTGCCATAACCCGCCCCGCGCACCGCGGGCCTCCTCTGTTTCCCTTCTTTTCTGCGTACCGCCACGGCTCCCCTCCGGCCCCACCCCACCCCCATCGCGATAGTTATGCTTGCGGTGAGGAGGTGGTCTTTCCCATACACAGCGGTTTTTCTCGGAGAAGAAGTTTGCTCTCGCTCCTCTTAGATCCACGTTGATTTCTTCACTTTTTAAGGAGCCACGAGGAGAGAGTAGCCAGGCTCACGTGCTTTGGCTGATGCAACCGCCTGTTTATGGAGGAGTAAGCTGATGGTAGCCCCCGAACGACGCACATGACGAGATCCTTTTTCGGGAATGATTTCGTTCAATTTGCGAATTATACAATTGCATGAAATACAATTTTCTCTAGCTTTATACCACAGCAGTGTATAAATTGTATTTCGATTTTTTGTATAAAGCGAGAAAACATATCTTCTTGCTATAACACTATAATTATGCAATATTACATACATTGTATTCGATCAACTGTTGCAAAGCAAATTATCAATTGGCCGCGAAATAGGCCGCGAATTTACACTTTAGGCCAGCGAATTATACAATTGTATATTTTGGTCAAATTATCAAGTTTTATGTTGTTATGGAGCGCAATTATGCAAAGTTTGCTATAGCATACACATATGAATTTTTTGTTTGCTATATGTTGAAAGTGTCCCATACAAATAATCCTTGAGCTTGCATTAATATTAGTCCACAGTAAATACTAAATATTGTTTTATATAGTATTTTAATACTAATCTTTATTAGAAACATAAGGAGTTATTTCATTATGAGATTACAGATTACAACGATGTACAAGATTAACAGTGTACCGTCTATTTTAAATGTTTTTTAGATTAAGATTTAAGATCAAGTCTTTTTTACTTTTTTTTTTGTTCATCTGACAATTCGATCTTCACCCTGTACCAAACCGTATCATTTTCAACCACAATTCAAGTCCGTTGACTTCGTATCTAAATGTACTACTTTTGTTTAAAAGTTATAATGTGTATACTTGACTTATTGATAATTATGACCTTTAATTTTATGTGTGTAAAGCAGACACTTTGTTTTAACTTTTGTATTAATTGATCAAATAGGACCCATTTGTGCTAACATGACTCTTACATGGTAATTTTTGTGTCCTACAATGGCATCATACGGTATTGTGGGCCATGTAGGACGCATGTGTCAACTTGTTCAATTTTATAATAAGTTTAAATGTTTATTTGCCCCACATTTAAAGAAGTTGGATGGGCAGATGTTTCCTAAATCAAGTTAAAGGTAATGTTTATGTTTTATGTGTTATGCTTTAACAAATAATGATCTCTTTTTTAAAATCTATTTCAAAAAACCTCCTTTTTGTTTTGGGTAATATTTTAATTTCAACTTTCGATCTGACAATGTTTAAGACCCATGATGAACATTCATGTTAATACATTAAACATAACTTAAATAGTACCATAACGATAGAAATGGTTTTTATTTATTTTCTTAGGATGTGTATCATTTTAATGGGCAATTCGAGGCCTCTGAATCTAAATGTATTAATCGTACGTGTGCAATTTATTTATATAAACACTTTACAATCGATGCCGTAATCTACATTTTTTCTAACTTTATACAAAATAGACATGCAATTTATACACTTCTGTTTTATAAAGCGAGGAGGCGAGCAAGAAATAGTGGAGAGCGAGACGGATAAGTGTGGCGAAAGTTTTTAGGGAGAGAGATGACTAACAAACGTTTCTCATGGGCACAATTAAATCACCTAGCTACTACGATTTATTTTAGATTCTTTAGTTTTGCGATTCTATTCCTTTAAAAAAAAGTTTAAAATTATCGCTTGCGTATCACGTACCTAATATTCTATTATGTTTTCCCAGCTGAGCACTTCTATTCAATATATATTATACGTTTTAATAAATAAGTGTAGAACTTAAAAAGGTTTCCGAAGTACTTTCTAAAGTCGTTTTTTTTTTGTCAAACATCCAACAATGAGCCCTTGGTCCTCTTAAGAAGATAATGAAACAAACATTTTTAATTCAACTTATTTCATTCACAACAAATCCCCAATATGTACTTTCAATTTAAAATATAGGTTTTGGAACATTGGCAAGACTTGTCATGTTTTTAACAAATTTCGAAATTATACCCCCCGCATAAATTAAAGTAATAATACACAAAATAGAATCCAGTATTAAAATGGTCAAATTTTAAGATTTAAGGTTCAAAACATTTCTCAACTGTTCAAATTTTTTATTGGTTTTCTATCTTTATTTGTTATTTTACTGACCTCTCTATCTTAAATTTTCTTTAGAAGCATCAGAGATGTATATATGAATAGTTGCTATAAATCTTTTGGAAAAACACATCAACTAGTAGGAAGAATTAATTTAACACAATTTAATTTTTCAAGCAACTAAAACTTGCCAACGGATACTAAATCTTATAGAGTAGATCCAAATGTACGTCCAATCACAATGCATCAATTTTTCCAAGCAAACTAAAACTTGCCAACGTCAATCTAAATTTATAGAGTAGATCATGAAAGTCCAATCAACATGAATCATCCAACGTCAGTCTAAACAGCACAAGGGATATAGTTTTTGTCCAATCAACTTTAGCTGAAAATAGTCCAGCAAGTTCCTTATGCATTAAGAACAAACGCTAGAATAGAATTAAGGTGTCCATGCTCCGAAGCTTAGTGGTAAGACTAGCAATATGACCAGAAGATAGAAATCAAATAACGGGAAGACGCTTGAAATACCTCTTGGGCCACAACTAAATGGCATTAAAACCTAGTTGATACTGCCGTTTGACTGTCAGACAATAACACAGAGAATTGTTGAATGTGGCCCCTGAATTATGTCCCAATATTCACTCGGCATACAAGAGAAAAGTGTAAGGACTCACCACAATAAACTATGTATCAATGCCATCAGCTTCTACCCTCGTTCATTATTTCTTTTTCAGCAATGGCGGAGCCAGAATTTTTCATAAAGATGGTTCTAATCTGTGAAGTAGAAACTCAAAATGAGTCCAAGACGGTTCGCACTCCTTGTATATCATAAAAAATTATTTCAATTATACATAATTAATTTTTTTTTTCGCCCAAAGGGGTTCGGATGAACCCCCTTAGTACAAGGTGGCTCCGCCACCGATTCGTTAGAGTCACAGCCGGCGACCCTACTAAAACATTGTTGGAAATCCAAGAATATTTTTACATAAGTTGTGGAAGGGTTGACATGGATATGGGAAAACTAAGACGAACATCTAGAAGACAATCAATGGATAACCATGGTGCAGGAACAATAAAGCCAGCAGAATCAAAGGTATGAGTTATCACAGATCTTATCACGGTCATATCGTCATGGAAAAGACCTCGAAAAATGAAAAAAAGGAATAGCCCAAACAAAAACCACAAAAGTTCAGCACCTTGATATCATTCTTTTGGATTTGAACCCAAACGACCCATCAACAAGTCAGAGCATTCCCAGTATTCACCCTCCCGTATACCTATACCTAGCAAATTCCATTGAAATACCAGTTAAAAATATAAACAAAAATTAGCTCATTCTTTCTTTCTTATTACTAGCGAATAAAATCAATAAGATCTGAAAATCAGTGCTACTAATCTTCTCATCAGGCCTTATGATAGAATCACAGTAACCAAGTAACCCAATGCCCACCATCCCATTTTTACCATAAACTTTCTACTTTCTGCTTTTTCTGCATTATTAACAAAAAATTAGCTCAATTAACGTAAAAATTTAAAGACCCAAGGTGGAGATTTTAAGAATTAGTTTGTTGTTTGTATTGTATGAACGAACCTGGAATAATCATGAGTGACTGTTGGAATTTGACATCTTCGAGTTGGGGAATGTCAACTAATATATACCGTAAGATTTTATTTAGTAACCGTGCGGCCATGTTGATATCTCTCAGATGGAATCAGTTGGATCGATTTTCTGTTAATTTTATCTCATAATTTTCATTTTGAATACATAAAACCGAACCGAATATCAACTAATGCACACCCCATAATATTTTCTGGAAAAACATACTAGAGTGAGAGCCTTAAGAGCTTGCCCTAGGGTTTTTCGTCGTAAATTTAGCCTCTAACGCTCTAAATGTTGATTTGTTATTTAAAATCCCTTCTTAAATACTTACAATTACTGCACAACCAAAATTCTAATATCTAGGAAAAACAATGCTACCGCCTAACTTTATATTAAAACGACAAGTCCTAACAACCCTTAATCTTTGACGCAAACGTGAAAATAAAATCATTACAAAGTACCACAGAGCTAGAGATTTTCTCTGTCATCTCTGTTGCATTGGATAACCAATCCTATTCGTCCTCCTCCTTAGGAGGTCCAAAATTGTTCACCTGCGAAATTTTGCTAGTTTTGGTCGAAAATATGACAAAATTGTACTAGTGTTTCTTTCTTTTTAGATTTGACAAAGCTCAAATTAGACTGAAGATGTTACGTTGTTGGTGGCTTATTTAACAACAAGGACTTTGGATACAGGCAGATATAATGTGGTTTGAAAAGTGTTGCACAAGAGTTAAGAATAGAGAATTTGTAGTAAGGAAAAAGAAGGAAAATTGAGGGCAAAGAATAGACGATTAGGAATGCCCCTGCGATAACCTAAATAGATAGGCCAACGATTTTAGCGAAGTTTTAAGATTCCGTTATTGAAACGTAATTTGATATGAGCATGATAAGCAAAAGAGTATGAGGAAACCTCACGATGACCATGTACATTTTTTTACAGGATGGATTTCATCGGGCGACTTATTAGCTGCTTGGTACTTGAGTTGGGAAACTAAGCCCCCAAAAAAAAAAACATAGCTGGGAATATGAAAGAGACTTAATATCATCTTTCGGTATGGAGACGAAGGATCGATGTTGTTGTGGTGATGAGGAGCAATAATTCATATGAATGGTAATGCTTGTGAAAGTAACTGATGTTTTCGTCCATCAATTAAATTCCAGTTTGGAGTTAATGGAACAAGGAGTTGTATAATATATAAACCTGGTACAGAGGGCGACCCTTGGGGAAGGCGCGGGGTAACCACGGCAGCCCGGGGGGGGGTAATGCGGTTGTGTCCGCGGGGTCTGGTGTTGGGGTGGGGTTCTTGGTGCGTTGGCGCTCTTATTCTCTTGTTAATCTGGGGTTTGCGTTGTCTGGGGGGACATAGGATCTCAGGTTGGATTTGCATCCAAATGGCTCTCTATTAGGGGAGCTATTGACAGTATATAAAAGTTTAAAAACTAGTGTGGGGGCAAAGAGTGAGGGGCGATCTGTCGGGTGAGTCAGTTTTGTGCATAATTCTACATTAACCAAAAAGCCCTTGTGGGAGTTTCTCCCCGCCTAACGATTGTAGATTCTCTTTGATAGCAGCCCATTAGGGCTTTGATATCCTCAGTTCGTGTGGTTTGCGTCAAATCGTAGGTGGTTCCCTTTGCCTTTATGTCTTACTGTCCGTGTCTGTTGTTGAGGGTGGTCTATGTTGCATTTTGGGGAGAAGTTGGATAGTTATCAGGCGGTGGGGTTCGTCGTTCGTTCTGCGATTGTTTGCTGCTCGTCGCGGTTCTGTGGGTTTCCTTGGTTTCTTGGGTGAGTAGGCGATTAGTTGGTAGGTGGTTCTCCCTTGTCTGCGTTGAGTATAGGTTTTTCGTGTTGTGTGTGTTTTTTGGATTTGTTTTTTCGTGTCCCTGCGTCGCTTTGCGTCCGTTCTCGTTAGCTGGGCTTGGTCGGAGGAGTGGTTGAAGGGAGAGGGGTATTGTGATTGTCTTATCAGTGGTTCTGGGCTTTGTGTTCGGGGTTTTGGGGAGGGTGGGTGGTGCTATCCCGGGGGGTAGTGGAGGGTAGTGGGTTTAGGAGGAGGGGGTTTGGTTAGTGCCTTTTCTTCTCTGCCTAATATTATGAAACTTACATCTAATATCAACCGTCCTGAGGAGCTATCAGGGTATTTGAGGTAAAGAGAAGGGATTGGGTAATTGAGGAAGATAGGTGGGTGGGGGTGTTTTGGTGGATGGTGAGTGTAGATATTGTGGGGGGGGTGGATTGGATGTTCTTGCAGGTGCGCCAACTACAAGTTATAATCAAAAGTGGATAGATCATAATTCCAATTATCATGTTTCAAGCTATTGATTACGTGAAATAACCTGGATAACATTCACTACAACCATTTAGTGGGCTCTCAAAATTTTCAAGACCTAAGCAGGATGCTCCGCTAAACCTTACACGCCCTTGGCGAGCTTCATTTGCTCCGGGATGGAATTGATGTCTTGGATGGAGAATGGGAGTAAGTTTTGTGCGTACGCTTTAGTAACATCTTTGAATACTTTTGTGATGGCCCTCTACCTTCAAATTATGGGTTCGCACTATTGTATCATTGAGTTCGGAGATTGCCATATACACATTAGAATGGTATTGTTATTGTTTGTTCCTTTGAAAGTGTGGCCCATGATTAAGTGGCTCGATGTCGGTGGCTGGCAGGGTTGGAGGGCCCCGACGTAAAAATAGCAGCATTGCCTTGATAGCTGAAAGCGCAAGGATGTGCTTGATCGTTAAAAAGCGAAAACAACATAGACATGTGTCAAGATGTCTTTTACATATAATTTACGATCGGTCCGTTGGGTCGGGAAGGGGGAACGCAGTGGGGTAGGGGGTGGTTAAGTGGAGGTTTTTCGTGGAAGGTGGGAGGTGGTGTATTGTAGTGTCGTCGAGGGGGGAGTTGTGTGGGGGGGTTGGGGAGTTGTTGGCTAAGGGAGGTGGGGATTGCGGGATGGGAGTGTGAGGAGGTTTGAGGGGAGTAGAGGGTGTTTGATTGGGTGTGTATGGGGTGTTGGTGGGGGTTGGGTTGTTTGGGGTAGGGTGGGTCTTGAGCTGGCGGGGGAAGGGGGGGAGAGGGTTATCATCCCATGCGATAAGGTAGGAGGATGGGAGGCGGGGGTTTTAGAGGGGGGGGGGAGTTGGTTGGACTGGGATGGGGGATGTGTGTATAGGCGAGGTGAAGTTTTATGGAGGGGGGGATGGGGTGACAGGGTTGGTGGGCGGTTGGTGGAGGTTGTTTTTTTTGGGTCGTTCCGGGGCTTGATGGTTGTTGGGTTGGTTAGTGGATGTGCGAGGGTAGGGGGGGGCGGGGGGAGGTAGTTGGTTTGATGGATTTGGGGGAGGGTGGAAGGCTAAGTGTGGTGTGGGTTGCTGTTGGGGGTGGGGTGTTTGGTGGGTGAATGGGGAAGGTGGGGTGGTTGGAAGGATACGGAGAAGGGGAGTGGGTGGGGGTGTGGAGTGGGGGGGCGGGGGGATTGTGGGGTTGAGTGGGTTGGGTTGGTGGTTAGTTTCTGTGGGAGTGGATGTGGGGTCGGGGGATGGGTGTTTGTGAGTTTGGGTTGGGGGTTTGTTTTGTTTGGTAGGGGGGGGTGTCGTAGGGGGGTGTAGTGGGGTTGAGGCTGTGGGGTCGGGGTGGTGTGGCGTGGGGTGGGGGGGTGGATTGGTGGTGGTGTATGGGGAGGGGATGTTGGGGGGTGGGTGTGTGAGAGGAGCGAGGTGGCGGGGGTGTGTTGCGGTGGGTTTTTGGGGAGGTTGGGGGTAGGCGTGAGTGTTGTGGTTATTTGGTTGTGTTAGGTGATGGGGGATGTGGGTCGTTGGTGGGTGTGGTGTTTGGTGTGTTGGTGTTGGGGGATGGTAGGTTTGAATTTAGTATTACGGGGATTTGCTGGTCGTGTTCTTTGGTTGGAGATGTGGTTGAGGGATTATGGGTTGTGTGCGGGGGTGGCGTGGTGTGTTCCGTCCTAATTTTTATCAAGTTACGGTTAACACGCGTTTCTAAAAAAAAATTAATATAATGTACATTTAACTAATACAACTCTATTATATACAAAATATTAAAATTCCTATATATTTTTTTTATTGACAACAAAATCACATAATTATTAAGGGGTTCAATTGCAAAAAAAAAAAACTAATTATTCTTGATTGTTTAACTTAACGATCATCTTGAAGAACCTATTTTTAATTATATTTGTCAAATAACGCGTACGTGGGACATTTTGTTATTATTTGTTGTGAAAAGGAGTACAACATCCGTCCAATGAATCAATACACGTTTTTTTCAGACCTTTTTGATTTGGCACTGGCACAAATTTCAGGGGTTCCTAAATCTATTTTTCCACACTTCAAATAGAGTCCAAGGTGGTATATATTCATCGCGTAAAATAAAATTTATATTATGGGTTCATGGCTTTCAAATTTATCAACTAATTTAAAAGAGGAAAAATTTCACATATATCAATATGAAATTCCATATTTGATGTGTTGGGTTATCCCACATCGGAAGTGGAAGGGCTGGTGGTCAATTCTAATGGAGGGAAAACCTTAACCTTTGAGCTAGCTTTTGGGTTGAGAAGTGGCCAAGACCACCCACATTGTATCAGAGCCGCAGGTTGTCCAAAAGTCTCAGCCACCCGGTAGGAACTGGGTTGTTCGTTCTTCTCCTTTGCCCCTCCAGCCCAAGGCCGATGTGTTAAGGGTGGAGATTGTTGGTTTATCCCCACAATCGGAAGTGGAAGGGTTCTAGTGGGCAATTTATAAGTGTGAGGGAAAGCCTTAACCTTTGAGTCATAGCTTTTGGGTTGAGAAGGCCCCAGACCACCCAACCAAATTTTCTTATATATTTGTGTGTATAAACAAAAAAAAAAGGATAAATAAAAACTACCAATGAGTCAATGCACGTGCTTTTTTTTTGCTAAATTCTCCCCCTCTCGCCCCTCCCACTTTTTGCAAATATATTTTGAAATAATGCCAACCCACACACTGCTCCCTTTATCAAGATTGAATCAACTCTCAAGAATAAGTATTAGACCTTTATTTTTTAGAAAAGTAAATGGAACATTAAGATTCCACCGACCCGCTAGTTTTACCCTAAAGTATATCATTTTCATAAGCAATTCGATTTAATTAAGATCTTTCTCAATAAAATTATATATATATTTATGGTATTATAAATCATTCAATAGTGCATTTTGTTCATTTAATTTTAAAAAAATTAATCAAAAATAATTCAATTAATTTTTTAAAATAAACAAATTCATATTATCGACTAATCAAAATGTGCATAAATAAAATCATCAGATGTATTGACAAGTGTTAAAAGAAAAGCTCATCCAGCCCTTCTATTTTTCTTTCTCTAGCATCACTCATATAGGCATACAGTTTTTTTTTCTTTCCATTTAGCAATAAATTTGCAAAAACAGTAGTCATAAGCATTACTCTAAAATTATCCAGTGACAATTCCCAATTAAAAAATAAAAAAATTAAGATCGTTCTTTTTCAGATTCATAGCAAGAAAAATCAAATTAAACCTCAACTGGTACTTCACAATTTTTATCATCAGGCTTATGTAAGAATCAATAGTAACTGAGCCGTCAATTATGGTTAGTCTGTTTGGTGCCGACCTGCGCCTAGCCCGGGGATTTAATAAGGCTGACCTACGATTGTTGAGCCATTTGCAGAAAGAGTTTTTTAAGTCCGACCTGATAGTCTGTTGATTTGTGAGGCTTGAAAAAAATACCGATAGGGCCGCCTGTGTGCCCAATAAAAAATTAATTCAAAATATAATATAATATAATATTAAAATTTTAATTAATGAGAGTACTCCTCAAACAATTAGGTTAATATTTCTATTTAGAAGATATTATAATTTTACTTGCAAAAACTTAATAAATATACAAAGATAATTTTATTTTGTGGATTTGATTAAAAAGTAGTAACCTTCACATCATGTAATATTGTTTTCTATGTATTTATGACATATATTCCATATACTTTATCAATTTACATTTACTAATTCTAAAATCTCACATAATTTTTTCCATCAAGTGGGCTGGCCGGCAAGCCTGTAGCCCACGTAACTTGTGGTTGGGCCTGCTGTTTACTGGCCCACACAAAATGGACTACCCCATCTAACCCATAAAATCATATTAATGTTTATTTTTGTTTTAATGTTTACTACTTTCACTATTTTTGGTACTTTTTTAATATGATGTTTGCTACATTTTCATATCATAATACTCAATAAAAGACATAGAATGAATACAAATACATATAATTATCTTAAAATGAATACAACTTAGGAAAGGAAAACATAATATTTGAAGAGAAAAATAAAATACAACAATAATAATCAAATGAATACAACTATGTTTTAATAATCACATCTTCATTTGACATACCTAATTAGAATGAATAAACAAATTAATAAGAATACAAGTTTAATTATACAAAATTAGACATGAAAACTAGACTGAAAGACAATACAATGACATACATAATCTCATGAATACGATTTCAAGTACGCCACAAAATTCTGAAAATAAATAAATATATTGTGAGAAAAGCATGTCAATAACTATGAAAATCCAACATGAAAAAAACTAGAATGCATACGAATACAAATGACAATACCCATATACGATTTAAGAAAGGAACAAATCGGGAAATAAAAATAAATTATTGTGAGCAAGTATGTCAAATAACTATAAAACTATAGGTGTTCAAATTTTATAAAATTTTAAAAAAATAATTTTTTTATATATAAACTCTAAGGCTTTTATAACGATCTAATTTTGAAAGTCAGCAAATAAATCACCTTTATGAAGAAGGAAGAGAACGCACCTATTTTAGGTATAATAATCTTTTATAAAGGAATAGAGCTGGTCAATATGGCTAGCCCACCCTATCTTGCTAACATCACATGTTTTTTGGAATTTTATGGTTCAGATCGGGGTAGCCCATTTTTTGGTGTAGGCAAGAAAACAGCCGACCCACCCACAGTACGATGGGCCTACAGGCTTGCCCGGGCCCGCCCTACTTATTTAAAAATTATATTATAGTTTAAATTATAAATTAAATTAATAAATTATAATTTAAATATATTATCTGAAATATCGACAAACATATTACTTGATGTGAATGTTCTCTACTTTAATCAAATCCCCCAAATAAATAAATTATCTTTGTAATATTTATTAGTTTTTTTTCAAGTAAAATTATAAATTCTAAATAGAATATTACCTATTGGTTTTGAGTTGTTTACTCTTCTTTAATTTAAATTGTTTAATATTATATTATATTTTTAATTATTTTTATTGGCCACAGGCCGGCCCTACCGATATTTTTCAAGCCCCCAAATCAAAAGACTTTTCAGTGAATTAAAAAATAAATCTTTTTCTCAAATGCGCTCCAAAAATCGTATCCAACCCTATGAAATCCCGGGTATGTCAGCCTGGCCCAACAGGCCTACCCATATTGACGGCTCTATAAGGAAAATAATAATATTTTGCAGAACTAATTTAATTTGAAATTTTCTCCCTAATTTTCTCGAGTTTTGTAATTTCGTAATTAAATCATGTTTAAACTAAATAAGAAACAAAATACCATATTTAACTCATCACAAACTAAAAACATCGAACATCATTTAGATGACTTAAAAAACCCCCAAAAGTAGAATGTCATTCATTAACGAAATGGGCTGGAACCAACTCATTGGGCTTAGACTCTGTCAGTCCAAAATGTAGCGAACCACAAAGTCCCCAATTACTATTGAAAGGCTTCATCAAGTAGTATCAAGCCTAATCACAAACTACAAAACTTCAACGGTGCGTAATAGAAAAGTCTAATAATAATAACTACTAAAATAGAGCAGAGTGGTGCTCGAAGATATGAAATTACCTGCATATGTTATGGTGAGTGGTTGGTCAATTTTTCGAATAATTAAGGAATTGATGATAAGTCGATATAATTGTGCTTTGATTAAGCGTTGATATAAGATAGATACTTGAGTAAAAATAAAGAAAATTTGAGGGTTAAGAAGCGATGAGTAGATCGAATGCATGGGGCCAAATATAGAGGCAAAACCCAAATTTTAGCATAGTTTTGAGTAATTTGACATTTGTTGAAATGTATTTGATGTGCGCAGTCGTAGGCAAAGAATATATTAGGAAACTCGGCGATTGCTAAATACATTTTAGTATGGGATGGATTCAAAGGGGACGTATTACTTGGTTTTGGTACTTGAGTTGAGATGCTGAAGCATCGCTGGAAAAGTGAAAGAGATTATAAAATCATGTTTTCGAACCTCAGAGGAATAGGGGGATGGGATATGTGTTGAGGCGAATAATGTCACTATTAATTGTAATGTTTGTGAAATGGATCCACCATTAATGACCTCGGCCATGGAATAACTTGCTCTACCTTATTGCACTCCGCCATTAACGAAGCAAAGTTTGAGATGAATTAAGGTGTGAAGAGGCTATGGGAAGGAGATAGTGTGTATCTATTCTTCGACGATCGTATCAACCTATATATATATATATATAATAATACACACACACGTCCTATCCACATATTTTTTTTTTATTAATTAAAACTAGCCTCTCATCAACCATCATCAATGAAAACTTATTATTAATTATTTTCAACCATTTTTTGAAACACCTTAAAAATTAGTCTCCCTAATTACTCCGCCCCCACCACCTTTCACTGTTTTTTTTCCCTCCGCCTTTTCCATTTCGAGCTCTTCAATGCTCATTTTCAAAATCATCTTTTGATTTATTCGTTATTCTCTGTGTTTGAAGATTAAAATAGAGAATGAGTTTTCTAAGCACTCGGTGTCATTTTTCCAGGTGTATGGCAGAGTGAATATTAAATTTATTTCAATCTCTATTTCCCTTTTTAATTATTTTAATATTATTTCTATTAATATACTATTAGCATTTATCATTTTGTTATTATTTTTTAATATACTAAGGGTTTCGAAACTGTAAAACGTTCATTTGGCCCAAATTTAAATTTGATTCAAGATAATTTGAATTGGTTCAATCTCAACCTCATCCAAACTTAACGCCATGTGAAGAAAAAATAAAAAAAAAAGAATTCGCATTGACCCCATTCAATCTCTAATTTCACCCGTTTTAAATTTTAATTTAGCATGTTGTTCCATACTGAAGGTATGAATATTATCTATTTTAAACATCTTTTAGGATTTATTTATCTATTTGTTACTTTTTTAATCAACATATTCTTGAGAGATAAAAATCAAATTGTATTCTAAAGTGATATCAATATTTGGGCAACTCAAGATCCAACCCTTTTGTTTAGCCTAGGCGCGATTTCCATTTGTAACATTATTTTTTTAGAAATTGCTGGGCCTTTGTTTTTTTAAAAATGAATCGCGGTCAAAGGTAGCGATTTGAATTTTTTTTTAAAAAAAATTTACATTTTTGCAAAACTCGCTGTAAAAAAAAAAAAAAAAAAAAACAGTAGCAGCGATTTTCTTTTTCGGTGGAGAAATCGCTAGTTGTTCAGCGATTTTGCTGTTTGGTTTATATAAACTTTTTATATACCGTCTTGAAATTTTTGTTACTATTTTATACCCTTTAGGCTCCGGACTCGATAAATATAACCACGTTTTTAGAGTATAAAGGATATAATAATATATATATATATATATATTCCATCAATATATGTTATGTGTTTTAAATTTCGTAGTTAATTTTATTTCATTCATGTAATTTTTTTTATAATAATCTTTAATCAATTTATATAACTCCGTGCGGGTAGCCCTTTAATCGTATTTTCATTGTTTCTTAACAAATGGATGTTTTTAGTTTTTGACACATCATTTTATGAAGTTATATTTTTTAGAAAACTTTTTATTAATTTATTCCTATTAAATTTATCTGTTAAAAAGGAAAGTTTAATTGATATTCGCTTATAATTTGTAAATAAAGATAATCGTTAAAATGTTAGAGCAATTTCTTCTCTTTAAAAAATTTTAATTGTATAATAAATAAAATAATTAAACAACCATTTAGTTAAAAATGGAGGATTTTTGACTAAGACAATCGGTTGAAGTTTGACAAAATGAATTCCAAATTAAGCGAACGACAGGAGGAAAGAGAGAGCGCGCCAACGACATATCATTTTTCGCATCGGGGAGAGTTAACGATTAATTTTTTATATCAGTTTATTTGACTTTACATAAAAAAAAAAAAATTCTTAAAATTTTGTAGTTCAAAATGAATACTAGAGATTTGTGTGATTGTAAATTATCTTATTAATGATAAAAAAATTATTTTATAGTTAAACTTTTATTCCTTCGTATTGTTGTCCTTCCTTTTTGGATAGATAAAAAAAAAAAGTCCAATAAATTGCTAAAGAGCTTCAAAATAACTCAATGTATAAACCTTGAATCCAAAGTTGACGTCACTTCTATAAGATACATGGTCGTCTCAACTCATAGTTATTAAAGTCATCACTTGGGGCCCCATATATTTTGGGGTAATCCATTTTAAAAAAGAAATTACATATATATTGTGATGATTTTTTACAAAGGAAATTGCAAATAAGATGAAAATAATCTGATTTAATAAGAAATAATTTTGATGAAAATAATGAAATAGCAAAATAATTAGAGTCGTGCATATTATTTATTCACTCACCCTAGAAACTTATCGACTGTCTCCACCAACATTTTGCTACTGTTCATAGATTTTCTAATATATTGCAACGACATAATATTCTAAATTCTATCATGATTAAATAATTTAATCAATTATCTATTATTATTAAATATAAACAAATCGAAAATTATATTATTCAACACATAATATTATATAGGATTGTGAGTCATAAATAGTGGAATATATATATCTATATTTCGATCATATATATCGATGAATTTCCCTGTTTTGTACTTCAATTTTTTGTTATAGTTGTGGTTGCACTAGAATACTGCTATCTTCCCGCTTGCCGTAATTCATGTGGCGTTTCATTGGGTATAGAATATTCAAAGTTTTTATAATAAAACTTAAATCATATAACTACATAAACTATATAAATTATAATGATTACTAATTAACAATATACAACATTATAATTAAAGTAAATTTATGGGTTAATATTACTATATAAAATGTCATAATTTTATTTTTAAAATCATGGAGATCGATTACAACTTTAGAGGACTATGAGTCTGTTTGGCTCAGCTTAAAATCTTGTCAAACTAACTTAAAACTGGTTTTTGACTTATTTTGTGCTGTTTGGCAATCCTCAAAATCCTTATTTTAAGTTTAAAAAAAACCTTTTATTTTAAGTCAAAAGTTTAAAGCTGGGGTAGGGGATGCTTTTTTTTCTCATCTTATAAGCTGTTTTAAGGTGACCCATTTTTACCTTTTTTACCCTTAAGATTTTTTATAGACATTTCCAAATTACCCACTAACTCTACATCTTTTTCTCTCTTTTTTCTCCCTTTTCCACGTGTGGGACTGATAGACAATTACTATTACTAATAATAAAATAAAAAAATCTTAAATTTTCAAGTGGATCTATTTCAAATTATATATTATTAAAATATCAATAAGTTCACATATAACTTATAATAAAATTTATATTCCTCTTTATAAATATTTGTGATTAATAAAGAAATTGTGAATGATAGACTACTAGTATTACCTATGGATGAAACTAAAATAAAATCTTAAATCGTTCATTGATCTATTCAAAATATAGATCTTTAAAATCTATAATAAGTTTATATCCTCTTATAAATAATTTGGTGATGAGAAAGAAATATGTGAATGATAGCAAATTATAATTATGTATGGCTGTAAAATATAAATTAATTACTTTTATTATGTTAACAACTTTTAAGGTATTTCACACATTGGATTTAAAAATGCTTTTATCAGCACTTATTTGCTAAACGACATCAACAACTTTTTTTTTAACAACTTCAGCACTTGTATATCCAAACGCATAACTGCTTATTTAAAATAGTGTTTATCACTTTCAAAATACTTGTTTTTAAAGCTGCTTTTATAAAGCTCATCCAAACGGGTCTATATATATATATATATATAAGTGGAGTTTAACTATGAGCCCGCATTTCTTGACTGTTTGGCAATTTTCTTTGTAAAAAATTGAAGTATCATGATTTGGTTTACAACTGAGTAAAGTTTTTATTTGGGAAGTAAAAGAATTTTATCATATTTAAAATTTAAATATGAATATTTGTATCTTAAAATTTATGTCAAAATTGAAACAGTTAAATAAATTTAAAATGAAAAATATTATTAGTAAAGTCCGACCACTCAAATAAGGGGTTTTAAGTTGTGTAGGTTACAATTTAGCAAATTAAATCACTTTGTAAAACAAATATACATAAATATTGTGACAATACTGTATTAATACTCTTTACATACAAATACATAAAACTTATTTTCCAAGAAAAACAAAAGATGATAATTACATAGTTAAATTCTCTTACACATTATTAATTAAAAGGGGATTTTTTTTTGCAAAAAGGCACTATCAGTGTTTTTTAAAAAAACCATTTTTTTGGGGGCAAGTCTCGGACGACGCAATCAAAAATGCTCTGAAGGCGTAAATTAAAAACGTATATTAATAAGGCATAAATCCAAATTGTGAAGCGTAAGCCTTGAAATAAAAACGCAAGTCTCAGACGTAAAATATAACGCAGAAGCGTTTATTTTTTTACTTAATCATGTTTTTGTTATGGTGTAGTGGATACTTCTCAAGTAATAATTTAATAGTTTGTCTTAATTCATTGATTATTGATATCTATCTTCTCAATAAAAATCATAAATCATCGAAGATTACTTTTGCTTATTTTATTATTATAATAACTATAAAATGGAATTACACGAGACTACACTGTAGATCCAGTGAACTTATGCCCCGTCTCGAGCTTACGCCTAGCCGGTACTGTAAATAAAAAACATCTCGCCCTTCGCCTCACGCCCCTACCTTTAAAACACTGGCCACTATAATACTTAATTATGTTCATAATTTATATTGCATATTTTACCGACTGTAGTTATAGTTAATTTGTTTCATTTGTAATACAATTTGTGAGTATGTTTGGTAATAATTAGTTAGGGTATTTTTTGTATAAACTTTAAATAATTGAGTTATTTTTTGAATAAGCTTAAAATAATGAATTATACAAACACAAACATCGATTTTAAAAATTTGTAAACAAATTATAATTATAAAATTACATTATACAAAATTTAATAGATATCATATTACAAATGTTGAATAATACATAACATATAAGGGTGACAAACTGGAAAACCCAGTCCACATATCATCATTCAATATTTGATCGCGAGTGATAATTAACTAATATTATAATATGATGCTAACTAATTAGTAGTATATGTTACTCTAATTACATCATTTTCCTAATTATAAATAAGGACTAATGAACTACCGTTAACATCTTAATCGTCAATTGATCCTTGGATTTAAGTAATAAAACCTTCAAGAACCACTAAAGCCTACAGGACAAACATATATACTATATATAATATATATTATATATTATATATATATTATATATATATATATATATATCATATATATTATAGATATATCTTTTACCTGCACTTTTTCTAAAATCAATTATACGCAATGTAATTATAACATATTTGCTAGTAAACTTGTTAAAATTATTAAAGATAAGAGCTTGCACTAATCATGAGAAAAAATTTAAAATGACCTAGGTCAACTACTTAATTTATAATATCAAACAAAGATAAGAGTTTTGCCTAATTAATCATAGAAAAATTAAAACGACACTATAAGGTGCTACACCACATATAAGATAGACTAACAATGAAAATTACTATATTGGCTCATATCAATATACATGTAAATAATTTTTGAATATTATATTAGATATATTCACGATTTGGGTATATTGAAACTAAACTGCCAATCAAGAAGCCGACTATAAAAAATAACATTTAGATTCGTCTTGTTTTTGAATTTTTATAAACCAAATAACATTTGATTTTATTTTGAGTTTTTTCTTTTTAAAAAAGCTGATAAAATAACCAAATTAATAAATAATTTATATACTAAGTTTTTATAATTATAACATAAGATTAGATTTTCATAATAAACTGTAATATTTTATATCTTTTAATTATTAATTTAACTATATTTACCATAAATCTCATAGTATTAATAATAAGTAATTATATTATTTTTCTTTCTAATATTTTTCAAATTACAGAATCTCTTTGAAAATTGATGAATTTCGAATATATATATTAACTGGACTTGTGATACACTTCACAGACGTGCGATATATCAACACATCCTAATAACATATGGAAGAATATATCCGAGAGGGAACAAGATAAGTAGATACATAGGCAGAGATGTATTGAAGCGGTAAAAATATAATCCAAGAGGAAGAGATGTCTATAGAGGTAAGAGATGGTATCCGAAAAAATAAAAATTTAATCAGCAAGGGAGTGATATATATATATATATATATTATATACCCAAAGGGAGATAAAAATGTATCAGTAAAGGAAACTTGTATTTAAATTTTTTCTAAATGAAAAGATCTTCAAATTTTTAAGATTGTTGAAATCCATTGTAGTATGTGGATGATCCATTAAGAGTTATCCAACAATTAATTGGATCATTTCTGTGTTTCAAGTGAAAAGATTTTCACGGTATAAGAACCTTAGTGATAACTATGTAAATCCAAGGTGGACCTTTGACTATGATATCTCAACACTATAAATAGAGATATCATTCACCATTGTACTGACACACACTTGAATAAGAAAATTCTCTCCTCTACCTTATACTTCTTTCCTTTTATCTTCTTACCTTCTAAGCTTCTTTTACAACACTTTATCAGCCCCGACGTTGCTACTTTCAAATGTATTATATAATAATTTTATTTTATTCACATATTCTCTCATAATTTCATTATGTCGAATTTTTATCCCAATTTAGTTTGTGGCATTAGAATATTTCTTGAAAGAATTATTCTTTCCTGGGTACTCGATCTGAGATCACTTGGCTGCTAAAGTCTTGATTCCACTATATTACTCCGGAAATGAAGCATCGAGTCAAGATAAGGCAAAGCTCTTGATTTTTCTTTCTTCGTCATCATCCTTGATGAGGCCTGTAAGATTGAATATCTGACTGGTAAAAGATCCACTTGAATTGTGGACTGATTAAAGGGAGATATGACCACCTAAAGGCAATATTGTTGCCAATAAGCTCGTTCTTAGTGATTGCTTTACGGTTTCCAAGATTTTAGACCGTAATTGAATACAACTCTGCTGTATTCAGGATAACCTCAAGTTGGAAATTTATGTTGGGACCTATAAAAGATGAGGACATGTTTGGAAAAGAAAGACACACTTTTTCCATGCCTCAAATGTGATCTTCAACAACAATATCGTGAAAAGGGATTTTCAAAATATTCTGAATTAATCTCAATTCTTTTGGGTGCTGAGGCAACATTAAGCCTCTTTTTATGAAAATAATGAAAGCTCGTCCCACTGGCGCTGCTCATTAACCGGGAGGCACATGTGGTGGAAGCACGTGATCAATCTGAATTAAAAGAGATGATTCATCGGGGCTATACTAATTCACAGGGGACGTGGCAAGAAACAGATGATACCTAACGTCAAGTTGGTCATAATAAAAGGGAGACAACATTAGTTCTCAAAATACCCCTCAAAAGGAATTGTCGTCGTTGTGGATGAAGGCATTGGAAGATGAACGTCGTACCATGAGCATTTTGTAAGGCTCATCAAAAGCTTTAAAAAGAAAGGAAAGAAAATTTGCTTCCTCTTCCATGGCTCGAGCTGAGTCACAATATGACTCTTAAAGATGATAATAATCGGGAACAACATCTCAGAAATATGAAAGGATGTTTAAGCAAATTTGGCTCTAAAGATGATGTTTTTGATGCCTTGGTGACATTACTCATATGGAGGTTATGAATTCTTTGGAGATCGAAACTGATGTTTGTCTTTTAACTGGGGAATGAAGTCTGTTAATATTTTTACTTATGTATTTTTAATTATTATGTTTTCATGTTGCAGTATTTTAAATTTCCGTTGTTAATCTGTTTCTTCCTCTTTTGATGTATTTTTTATTTTATGAAAATTAATAGCAATCCCAGTTTGTCAGTTGTTGGATTCAAGATGGTAATGGAGATTTTGCCTTCTTGATAGTGCTCACAACGCATACAAGATAAAAAAAAGAAATACTTTTCAATTTGTATGAAAAATGGTATGTCAACACACTATCAGGTAGGTAAAATTAATTGAGGGCTCAGGTAGCGACCTTATTACTACCATGGAGGTCGCAATATTAAGCTTGATAATGCATTATATTGTAGTAAGTCTCAAATCAAGACTTATTAAGTTTCAAAGTTTTATTCGCCAAAATGTGCTATCATGGTATGAGACGGCTACTGAAGGAAAGGTTTAATACTTTTACATCTAACTACAATTAATTAGAAAAGAACATTTTGCATGAAAAATTACCTGCATTTTCTTCTGGGTTGGACTATACAGTATAAGTAAGTGAATCACAATGTCGTAGTAAAACAAAAGGTTACTGATTTTAATGATTGTCATCATTTGGCATGAACCCTATGGGCCATCCCGGATTTCCTATGATGCGCAAATCATGAGACTTCACATGGGCACACGTTAAAGAGCCCAAATATCATTCAATCAAAGGAATTCTCTTGTGCTCTTGTTCTCAAGGAAAGTTGATAATTAAACCATCCACATTAAGGTTGGAATTTGAATCCCCTGCGTTTCTGGAACGTATATCATGTATATATGTGGACCAATTTCAAACCTGCATGTGGACCCTTTAAATATTATAATAGTCTTGTATAGATGCTTTTACAATATGGTCACATTTGTGTTATTATCAACTCGCAACATGACTTTTTTGCAGATTTTTGGCTCAAAGAATAAGTTTGAAAGGCACAATTTCCATTTCCAGACTATACAATAAAGACAATCCGTCTAGTATCATGCTGGTGAGTTTCATCTCAGGCATTTAATGATTATTGTTATTCTCTGTTATAGACATAGTTCCCCATCGCCGTTTCACCTTTTCCCGAAAGGGGTACTATCCCCCCTCATCTAAGGATCGCTCACTCCTGGATGTTACGTTTCCTGGCCGTCTGGATCATTGTTACTTCCGACTGTCTACTCTTCCCTTCCTACCCTGTGGTCAGGAGTCGGATGGTGGTGGGGGGGAGACTGGGATACTGTTTACCCTTCCGCTTTCTGCTTTTCTCCTTTAGTGGTGTGTTTGGGTTGGGGAGCGCCGTGTTTTTGTGATGAGAAGGAGGGGTGGGATAGGGGGTTTGTACGGGGGTCCGGTTGCTCAGTTGTTGCATCAGCAGCACTTCTGCGCATAAGGCCGATAATTATCATGATCCTCCCCATTACAATTGACTTTTTGCAAGAGCCAACATTTTCCATCTTAGATTTGTGGATGTTCTGTGTATTCCCATTGTGCTCCCCCACAGACGCACAAAGATGGGGGCACTCAAAGAAGGTTTGTGATATATATTGGGTATGATATCCTTCAATCATACAATATTTGGAGGGCCTATGATGAGATTTATTTAGGCACGATTTGCTGATTGGCATTTTGATGATCATATACCCACATTAGGGGTAGAACATAAGTCGTGGGAAAAGAGATAGATTGGAATTTCATCATCTCTATCTCATCTGGATCCTTGAACAAACCAATTGAGCAAGAAGTTCAAAAGAATAATTTATTTGCAACATTTCAAATCAGCTACATATCATTTCCTATCTTCCAAGGTTACTAAATCGCATTTTCAGCTGTTAATGCTCCAGTTCGAGTTGATTTCCCGACGGAACAAATTGTTAAGGACCAAGTGAGTCTAGACCACATTTTGAAGCGTTGTAAGAACCAATTGGTTTCCAAGGATAAAAATCCTCGAAGAGAAAAGGAATAAATTTATCAAGACGATCTAGCGGTTAAAGAAATTTCCAAATGAGACCCAGTCAAACACATGATGATGATGAGGTTCGAACTTCTGAAACATAAATTTCATGAATATGTCTCGAACAGAAAGTTGTGGAACCTAATATGTTGTGATTGACACATATTTGCCTTAATGTTGCTATTGTAAATTGCAACACGATGGAGATTTTGATCCAAAATCTGTTCATGACTGTAGACAGAGGAAATGATTGGCCAAAATGGGAAGGATGGCATTCAAGCTGAATTGGCTTCACTAGAAAAAACGTGAATTTTTGGACTTATAATCCGACACCTGAAGGTACAATCCAGGGGGTTACAATGGGTTTTTTGTACGAAAAGAAATGCGAAGGTGAGTCATTAGATATAAGGTCCGACTCGTTGGCTCAAGGGTTTTCTCAAGACCTGGCCATTATTATATGGAGACTATTCCTCGCAGTGGTAGATCAATTACCTTCAGATATCTCATAAATCCTGGCAGTTCATGAAAAACATGAAATGCCTCTACTAGCCGTTGTCACAAACCTATCTATATGGCGCTGCGTTGGACTAACCATTTCATGAAAATTCTGAAGCAGTCAATGCCTGAAGCATACCAAGATTCAAGAGAAACTTGTTCAATAAAGCTTCATAAATCTCATATGGGAGGAAACAATCAGGAGGATGTGGTACAATCGTCTGAGTGAAATTTGTTTAAAAAAGGTACCAAATGATTCGATTGGTGGGTCCCTGCATTTTTATTAAACGGTCGGGGTCCTGTAATTTGCAATAATTATTTGTGCATGTTGATGATTTGAACATCCATTGGCACTCGTAAAGAGATGTAGAAGCTGTTTGAGTGTCCTGAAAAAAGATTTGAATGAAAGAATCTCGGTAAGACACAAAATTTTGTCTGGCCTACGATTGAGAATTTGTCAAATGGAATATTGTTCATCAATCACGTACACAGAAAAGATACTAAAGCGTTTTTTACATGATAGAACTCATCATCCATTGAGTACTCAAAATGGTGGTAAGATCGCTTGAACATCAAACGATCCATTTCGACCTCAGAGAATGATTGAAGACTTCTGGTGATGAAACTCCTTACCTATTGCGATTGGGGCACTAATGTACCTTGCTAACATACTCGACCAATATCTGTTTGCAGTAAGTTCTTCTGGCAAGATCAATTCCTTCCCAAAAAGAACACATTTGGAATTGTGTTAAACACATACTTCGATATCTTCGGGGGACCATGGACATGGTTTATTCCTATTCCAATGAATCCAAGTCAGAACTGATTGGTTACGCATATGCAGGATATTTATCTGATCCTCTAAAGCTCGAATCACAAACAAGCTATATTGTTTTACATGTGGAGACACGTCAATATGGCGTCATGAAGTCAAACGTGGTAGGCCACTTCTTCAATCATTCAGAATAAATAGCCCCCAGTAAACATCGAGAGTGCGTCTTGTTGAGATCATGACCCATAGATTCAGGCAATGTGTTTTTTCTTTGAAAAATAAAATACCACCACATGTACGAAATAATGTTGCATGTAGGAGCTCAATTGAAAGTAGGATATATCAAGGAGACCGGACAAAGCATATCCACCAAAGTTCTTTTTCACCCATTATCTTCACAAATGGGTGAGAAGAAGTTCAACAAATTCGGTCAGTGATATCTTTGCTGATTTAGTCACTAATGCATTGCCAACATCACTTTGAGAAAGTTGAGATACAGTTGGATTCGCCGCTCCGAGATATCAAGTAAAGTTTTGAATCAGGGGGAGCGAAATACTCGTTGTACTCTTTTCCTTAACTATGGTTTTTGTCCCAAGTTGGGTTTTGTAGTAGGTTTTAACGAGACACCTAATCTATGGATAGCCAATGGCGAGTGTATGTAAAATCCATTGTATATGTGGAATGATCCCTTAGAGTATCCACCATTAATTGATTCATGTATTATTTGTTTCCATGTGATATATTTCAAGGTTATAAGAACCTTATGATAACTATGTATAATTCCCAAGGTGACCTTTGACTATGATATCTCAACACTATAAATAGAGATAATCATTCCCACCCCATTGTATGACGACACTTGAATAAGAAAATTTCTCTTCTCTACCTTATATTCTTGTCTTTTTTCTTCTTACATTCTGAGCTTTCTTTACACAAAGATAAAATAAGATATCTATTTACATAATTTTCCGTATTTTAATTTTGACTCTTCTTGTTCCACATGCAATTAACAACTTTTTAATTTCTTTTTCTGGAAGGATGTCACCGCCCAAAACTTTTTCCTTTTGGTCTCTACGTGGTTGTGCTTTTTTACCCAAAAAAATGAAAATAATTGTTTTTTTTTCAAAAAATAAAAAAAATTAACCACCCTAAATTTTTAACCTTTTTTTTGAAAATCTATTTTATTTTACTTTATGTGTTGGGAAGTTTATAGAATTCTCATATTACGATTTTATTTATATTGTATGAATTTAAATAGATTGAAGACCACGTTAATCCACTTAATAAAAATAAAATAAAATACAACTTAATAATTCATTTAATTTAATATTATTAAAAATAATTCCATTCAGTCGTTATATGATTGAAATTACCAACCCTAACTACAATAGATGTTTTTTACTTGGAGAGAGTAAAAACAGAGGGAAATAATTGTAGCTTATAATAGAAAGAACACATATTTATAATCAAAATACGGTCAGTATATTAGGTCAATTATAATATTATTTATTTATTTATTTGAAGAATAAGAATAACGGCTGGCCAAATACAAAAGGGTGTAAATCGATAGAATGAGGATAACATGGATTTTTATATAAATTTCGTTTTAGAGTTGCATTCACACGAAAGGATCTATAGAGGTTTTATTTATTTTTAGTTTCAATCATTCACACACATATGGTTTTTCAATTTCTTTAAGCTGAAACAACTATAAATTTGACTTCACCTATTGGGTGGTTTTTAATTAATTTCTTGTTTCGAATTTGACTGATAACTCTCTGATTTTTGTAATTGACACTTAGTAATAAGTTATATTAACTTGTAATCTTATATCTCACGGGGGAGAGCCATACGCCTTAGAATGGTTAATATCAGATGAACAATGACCTTTTTACGATATCGATTTACATATCGATATTTTTAAATATAAATTATTTGCAACAAAGACAGGGGTTTAGTAAGAGTGTTGCCGATGCTCTTAGGCAATCGTAAATTTTAACACACGGAATTTATATTTATGTTTATAGATGAACAAAAAATACATTAAAGATGTTGGGAAGTAGAGAACCCATAAATTAGTTTTGATGAGTGCAAAAATAAGGCATGGTGTTGTATTTGTACAATTATGGGAGATATTGCAGCGAAGAAGAAAAAGTATTGATGCAAAGAAGAAAAAATTGCAGAATTGTAAAGAATGAAAAGAAGGAAACCAATAATGGAAATAATAAAGAAGGAAACAAATAAAAAAGTAGCCATTCAAAGTCAAGAAGGAAGAAATAAAAACGTAGCAATCCAGCTAAAGAAGACAAGAATAAAGAAATTACAATTCAAGTCAATAAGGAAGAAGTAAATAAGACAAGTTTCAAGAAGGAAAATGATTTGTATCTCTTTCCTTTGTAAAGTTGAAAGCAAATCAATCCTATAAACGGATCAGAAGTTGGAAAGAAAAAAGTTGTCTTTGAATCACAAAAATTGAGAGAAATTTTTTCCATCAAAGCCAAACCTAGGTATTGCATTTCACTAATATATCTCTTGATAGCAGTATTTTCGGGATAAAAAACGCAGGCCTTCGTCCCAAAACGCAAGGACCAGGTTTCACCTTTATCCCAGCAAAATAAGGACTATGTTTCCGAACCCTGTTCTACTCAGAACTATTGGATATTAAAGTTTGATCAATTCAAGTCTAATGTTTAGTTGATTGTTCTATGTTTTTAGTGATTGTAATAATTCCTAGATTTGTAACAAGAAGTGGTTTGACTTCTGGATTTGAGTCTTTGAGAGTTTGTAACAAGAGTGGGTTTGACTTCTGGAGGTTGAGTCTTGAATATGTAAACAAGAAGTTGGTTTGACTCTTGGGAGTTGAGTCCTTGAGAGATTTTGTAACAAGAAGTGGGTTTGACGTCTTGGGGGTGGTTAGAGTTAACAAGAGTTGAGAGCGTTTTGTAAACCAAGAAAGCTAGTTTGACTTCTTTGTTGATGGAGAGTTTTCGATTATAGTTTAATCGAAAATGTAAAATGTTTCGAATTAGATTCATTGATTAACTGAGTTGTAATCTTGAATAATAGAAACTTCGGTGTGGTTTTTTCCTTCCTTGAGTTTAGGAAAGGTTTTCCACGATAAATCTTGTTCCTATGTTACGACAAAATACAAGAACCTGGTTTCTTGTTCTAGGGGTACAGGTTCTAAATGGTATCCAGAGCAGGTCCGTTTTTCATTAAAGGACTAACATCTTGCAAAGGATCAATGGCGCCCACCTTACATACCACAAGAAGGAGCTTCTCAACTCGACCCCGCACTGTTTAATGAAGTATTATAGATGGCGGAGAATCTCATGATGGATCATTATTTAGGAGAAATCCAGACCATAAGGGAGCGTGTTGGGACGGTCCCAACCTACACATGAAGAAGGGAATTGATGGAACCACTCAATTCAAGTACAAAAGATAGGAACGAATGTAATACTGCAGATAAACTTGCAATTCAGAACAATGCTAAAGCAAAAAAAATCTTGAATGTCGAATAGGTCCACTTAATACAATCTAATTATCATCATGTCAATATGCAAAGCAATATGGAAACTTGTGCAAACTGCGCATTGAAGGAACAACTCAGGTAAAGAAGTCTAAAATAGTAACTGAACAGACATACACTGTTCGATGACAGAAGGTGAAACAATCCAAGAGATGCATACCAGTTCACTTCTATCAATTAATGAAATTGCTACTCACTATTTGAAAAATAATTCCCCAAATGGGAAGCATTCGAAAACTTTTTGGTGGTTCTTCAGAATCTTGGGAAGCAAGTATGAAGCCATTACGGACGCCCGTGATCTAGATAGTTAGCTATGGATGACTCATTTGAAATCTCATGCCCTATGATTAAGAAAAACAAGAAAAGAAATTAGAGGCAAAAGAACATAGAAGAACCTAACCTGGTTCTTACAGGCACAACACCATAAATTTTTGATGACAAAACATTGCGTTCTGAACCAAAAGGTTCTCAATAATGTTCAAAAAGGGACATGTGTAACCATAGAATGACTTTCAAAAAAATCACTGAAAATCCAGTAGCTCAGTATGTCCAAGTGTGGTAAATCCGGATCACTTTTTGGTCAAGTTTGTCCATGCACTAGAGAAAAAGAGGAATTAGTTCAGAAAAAGAAAAGGAAATCAAAGAATGGAGAAGTACATTCCCACAAACAGAAAGAATGACCAATCAAGAAGTGGATCTCAACGAGAGCGCATTGCCGCTATGGGAGACTTATCTGAAGAAGAATTTGAGGATGGAGGGTTCAAAAATCTTCACTACTGCAAATAGAACAATCAAATAAATATGAGTTTTTGCACTCATTGTTGAAAACAGATTGAAGATGATGAAGAAGATGACAGACAAAGCAAGGTACGTTTTCATCACATCAAAGTAAATATTGAATTATATTCAAAAAAGGAACTAGAGTCCTTATGAGTACTATTATAGATGAATGTCAGTCTGTCAATTATGAAAGAGAACAAGTGATGGAAAAAACTATGCATCTTAACAGAAGTTCAATGAAACAAATATTGAGAAACACAATCACTTTCTTCAAAAAAATTAAAAGAAACAAAATTAACATCTCAGAGTTAAGTCACAAGGGCAAAAATTGCTTAGTGAACTTCAATAGCTCTAGGAGGAAAAATAAAGTGTTAACCTATACAACTTGCCAAGCTTTAACAGAAAGGAATAGTGATACAAGAAAACACAACCACCTTCTTGAGACTGCTAGGCCCTACTATTTAATCTAAACTACCTGTCAAATATGGGGAGAATGATTTCTCTGGCAACTTATATAATAAAGGCTCCATCCACTGTTTTGAACCAAAATGCTCCATATGAATTTATATTTCAGAAAACCTCTTGATTCAACATGAAGAAGTTTTGGATGCCTTTGTTACCTACGGTCCCTATCCCATAGAGCTTAAGTTTGAAACAAGAAAATACTCCTCCACTATCATTGGGATATCCTCAGAAGACAAAAGGATTACAAAGTTCTAAGTATTGTCCAAGGCAAGCTAATGTGTGAGATGAGTTATTTTTCATGAAAAGGTTTACTTTTAGTGCTTCCTTTTCAAATACAAACTGATGCACCTTTTAATTATTGCAATTACCTAATTTCATTGATATTTTAGATGATTTTAATAAGATGGCACACAAGACACTCTAAATAGCTCAAATAGTTCCTAATACTGCTTGGAACTTGTCACCTTAATCTCACTGTATCCCCTTCTATATCTCCTTGCACATCTATTTGTTAACCACACCTAAGATCACAAGATCTCACAACTTCAAAAGCATATGAAGACTATGTTCATTCTATACCTTTACTTAAGCCACCTGTCGCAAAACTTGAAATACCACCCTTCTCTTCAGGCCATTTTCTCTAATCACCATCACTGGTCATTAGTGCTCTAATTCTACTAGCAAGATGTGTTAGAAATATTTGGCATTGACAGGAAACCAACTTCATATAAAGAAAAGCTGATCAATTTGACATCCTGCATGGCAGGCTGCCATGACACAAGCGTTGATGCAATACACTTAAATCACACTTCGGGATTTAGTTCCACTTCCTGGGAAGAAAAACTAAGGCGACAGTGGGTGTAAAAGGGTAAAACACAAAGAAGATGGTACAATACGAAAGATCAAGGCAAGACTTGGAGTAAAAGGTTACACACAACAGGCAGTGAAGGCATGACTATACTGAGACCTTTCTCACCTGTAGTGAAGATGACCACAGTCAGGGATTGTTGATCACAGCAGTAAAACAAGGTTGGATATGTATTCAATGATATAATCATGACTTCCTCAGGTGATTTAAATGAGGAAGTGGACATGGAAAGTACCACCTGGACTTGCCGTCCAATCCACTAATTTGGTAATGCAAATTAAAAACAAGTCCCTTTATGGATCAAGAAGGCAGCAGGACAATGGTAGCTAAGCTCACTGAGGTTTATGTTAAGGAGGATATGGCTCACTCCATGTTATGACTATTTCTCTATTCTAAAGAAGACATTTAACTCAGCAGTTTATGTGGAGGTGTGATGTGATGATATAGTCTACAGGAACCTGATGTTGATGAGAGATAGCAGACCTGAAAGTTTATCTACACAACAAGTTCAACTCAAAGATTTGGTGATTACTTCATTATTTCTTGGGGATGGAGGTGCTTCACACCAGCCAGGGATCATTAATCACAGGAGAAAATCTGTATTGATTTGTTGAAGGAGTAATGATTCGTCTAAATATGACTTCTTATCTTCCCTCTTGATCCCACACAAAAACTAAGAGCATAGGAAGGTTAAGTTCTAAGGAAGTACTTATAACAGAATGTTAGTTGGAAAAACTTAATGCCTTACAAACAAAAGGTTGGATATTGCATTAGTGATACAACACTTAAGCCAGTTTTTTTCATGCGGAAGATCCTAGAGGCGGCCACACTTCAAGCTGCTTTTCATCTTCTAAGATACATGAAAAACTGATCTACATTGGGCTCGTTTTGTCCAACAGATGCAAGATTTTTTTAAGATTTTTATATGAAAAGGATATCTGTGATTCAGATTGGGCCTTCGTCCAGGATTCCAGAAAATTCTGGGAGTGGATTCAGTGTTTTACTTGGTGGGCGTCCAATTAGCTGGAAATCAAAGAAAAGAAGCACGAAACCATTTTCCCTATCATCAGCAGAGGATGAATACAGATCACCAGGAAAGTAGTTGGTTGCAATTAGTTTGCTTAGTCGGATTGCTTACTGAATTGGAGTTCCTATTCAAAGCCTATCAAGTGTTTTGTGAAGCCAATCTGCATTACACATAGCCAAAGAATCCTGTTTTTCACGAAAGCAACCAAGCACTTGAAGTAGATTGTCATTTTGTGAGACATTTCTACAACAGGACTTATCTCATTGCATCAACATTTCCACACAAGATCAGTGGATGACATATTGACACAAGGCCTTAACAGGGATCAAACATTCTTCGGTTATTGACAGTTGGCCAAGTGTTGTCTTCACCTCCACTTGAGGGGGGGGTTGAATATAACATGGCATTAGACAGTAGTTAGTTAGTTATGAAAGTTAGATAGAGAGTTAGTGATCACATGTTTTAAATGTGTCATTCTAGCTGCTTTATTAATCTTAAATACTCTACTAATGAATAAGATCAAGGTAAGCTTTTGCATTTTATAAAAATTAGTTTCTTGTTTCAGCTTGAGATTTTCTTTGTTGTGATTGCCATTGTTGTGAAGCTTAAGATTCTTGTTAGTAACAAGAAGTGGGGTTTGACTTCTTTGGGTTGAGTCTTGAGATAATTGTAACAAGAAGTGAGTGTGACTTCTTGGGAGTTTGAGTTGAAGATTTTAGAGAATGTAAACAAGAAGTGGGTTTGACTTCTTGGTGGGTGGTTAGAGTAACAGCGTTGAGGCTTTTGTAAACAAGAAGCGAGGGTGACTTTTGTTATTTGGCGAGTTTTCGATTATAGTTAATCAAAAAGGGTTAGTTTAGAATTTAATGGTAATTCATTGATTAACTGAGTTGTAAATCTTGAATTAATAGAAAAAATATCTCGTTGTGTGTGGTTTTTCCACTTCCTTGAGGTAGGAAGGTTTCCACGATAAAATGGTTGTATTGTGTTACGACAAAATTACTTGTTATAGGGAAAGGTTTCTACAAAAGACGTATTAACTATAAAAAATCATAAATTCAAAATTTCAAGTTCACTCGAGGTTGCAATACATTGAAATGTGAAGCTACAGAGAAATCACATAGGTACGTACAACCGGAGAAGGAAAAAAGGTGTCATGTATATTTCATTGCAAATAGACAGTAAGAAGGAAAAACTCTTCCATGGGATAAACAATAAGATTGGCTCTCTCCTCATTAGATAGTTCAAATTGGTTCACCACTCATCCTGCTTCTATTCATAATAATAATCGATTTCTTTTAAATTTTGCATAATTTTCTCGAAAAGCCACCGTGTTGTAACAGTTCGCCTCCCAGAAAGCAGAAAAAAGAGAATACAAAAACCGGGGAAAAACAGAGTCCGGAAGAGAAGAGAGGCAGTGGAAGCCAAAGATAAAGAAGTAAAGAAAATCATAAGATGGTTTGTGTACCAGGCAGGAGGGAATTTCTGTAAATATAATGGCGTGAAAAATTCAGCTTTAATACCGGTATATAAACCAGTATAGGACAAAGAAATGACAGAAGAAAAACTCTAATGGTTTTCGGATGAGTCGAAAAGGATCAGGGTTGTTATTGCTTGATAACTTTCAGGTTGAAGAAGATTGAGGAGAATAGTGAGAAGAATCCAAAACGTGAGGGGGGAACTATTTGTGGTGCTCTGTTTCTGGAACATATAGACCCACATGGAGGAATTGTTGTAGCATGTGAAAGTGAATATGTTTGGAACAAAAATGGACAAATTCTTGAAGTATTAGCCTTTGAAAACAAAATTATTATATGGGTGTGTGTTGGTTTTATAGAAATGAAGAAGATCCAAGTCGCAGTATATATAGATAATATTGGGTGACAATTGTTTTTCTTGTTACCTAATGTTAGAGGGGTCACATATGAGTTATATTTTTCAAACAGTTTAGGGACCACGACCACATTCATCGAATACATTCAAAGAAATTTCATTAGATAGAAAATGACGAACTTTGAGTTGATAATACAATCAAATTTCACTTTCGGTAAGTATATGAGGGAAAAAATATATTATGACATTTCAATATTTAAGGAACGTTAGCTTTTTAAAAATGTCATGTATATATATATTGAGCTTAAGTCATAGACGATTCCTTAATTGTATGCCATAATTCACCTAAACAGATCAACTATAACTTGTACCAACTTGAACACTTAAATTGTTAAAATATATACTTGGTCGTGTAATTGTTAGGAAGTACGTTATTCCAATTAGGAGCTCACCGGCGTGTAGGCTTCTCAATAATGTTACCGGAACTTGAGTGGTCCATTTTTAAGCCCGAGACATTATTAGTGAGAGACTTTAACTCTGTATGGATCCTATTCAATGCGAATCTTAATTAGTCCGACTCTAATATCTACACAGGGTGGAAAACAAAAATAAAAGGCTTACTACTATTATTGAGAACCTTTAACTCTAAACGAAATTCTATTCAATTACAAATCTAAAATAATCCGATTTATATAGACACCGGCAGCGAAAAAAATAAACGGCTTGACTATAACGATTAATATGGAGTAGTACTTGTACAAAGTGACTAAATCCTCCTTTCTTTTTGTTCTCTTTTCTTTTTTTTAAATTGATGAGCGGTGAGAGGTCTAAAGGCTTAAACGGATCATTTTTTTAATTTCAGTTTGACGGGCACAATGTGGTAACTTAGGGCCCGTTTGGAGGGGCTTAATAAATGCAGCTTTTAAAAAAAGTATTTTGAAAAAGTGCTGAAACTTATTTTAAATAAGCAGTTATTGTGTTGGATAAAAAGTGTTTGAAGTTGCTTAGTGCCCAACGTGAACAGGGAAAAAATGGAAGAAAGAAAGAGAGTTAGGTTATGGTTGTTATTTGAAGATTGTATAAAAATATAAAGGGCAAAAGATAAAATGTGGTCAACTTAAAACAGCTTATAAGCTAAAAAAAAAAAAGCACCTCTACCCCAGCTTTTAAACCTTTTGGCTTAAAATAAGTTTTTTTTAACTTTAAAATAAGCTATTTTGAGTATTGCCCAAACAGCTAAATAAGTCAAAATCAGCTTTCAGCAGTTTACAAGATTTAAGCTGAGCCAAACGGGGCTCTTAAATATAATAATCACAAAATTGAGCTTTTTTTTTAAATTATTTTTATTGGAGGTGAGAGAGAGAGAAAAAGGAAACAGAATTTGGGTAAGAAAGATTCTGTTTAATTATAATATTTAATAAAGTGTGTCATCGGAAATGTTGAATTCTTGGCAGGTGGTCGGTTGGGTAGTTTCCCTCAATTGTAGTAATTTCTCTAATAACTGACCTTGTCATATATTACAATTATTACACTTCGTTTTGCAATTATAAACACTAGCAAAAAGTAGCCATCTTTAATTTGTGATTCCATGTCAACTGATATTAAACTTTTTTAAATAAATATTTAGGAATATATATGATTTTTCTATCAAAGTTTAAGGATATTTTAGTTTTTTTTCATACTAAATTATTTTTTGACTCTTTATTATAATTAACTTTTTTTTTGATGTGTATTGTTACATTTAATTTCGTTATTTGAAGAAAAATTTGGTAATCTACAATAGTTTTACGAGAAATATTATTGAACCTAATAAATTTGATATCCAAATAATAATTATAAACTAGTCATTGAATAAAAAGTCAAAAAAAAATATGTTTGACGAGGATTAAATTACTCATATGGGATTTATCTTTAGAAAAAAAAATAATTTAAAAATGTAGATCAATTTGTTTTTTCATTTCTGTTAGAGGAAAAAGGTAGAGTGGACTCATTTGGTACAAGTAGGAATATATATGAGTCATTTTCATAAACAACGGGTTTAGTCAGCCTTAAAGGACAAAGTGTGAGGGGTATATCAGACTCTTTTCTTGTTTTTTTATCCAATTTAAAAGAAGGAATCTCTGTAAATAATGTCTATTTTATTTAAACACTTCTCATGTCATGTACGCTATAACATTAAAGAAATATTTGTATAGGCGACATATGTTTGTTTTTATAACTTACAGATCTAAAAATCGTCGTTACTTTTATAATTTTGTGCAAGTCAACAAAACAGACAAATAAATTAAAATACAATGGACGTAAAACTTCAACATCTTAACTGATCTTTGTATGCATTATATTCATACTGTAGCTAATGATATTCCACTTTTAACAGGTTCAACTATCCATGTTAACAATTTAAACGTTTATAAGGGCTTACTATTGTTGTAATCATCTGAACTGATACAGCATTAGGGATATCCAGGAAATTCTAAAAGGGGAGAGTAACCGGAGACAATGTCTAATTTAAAATAATGATCAAATTTAATTGCATCAAAATACAGTCTAATTCATAGTTATTAGTCATATATTAATATATTTGCTTCTTAAAATATTTGACAATCCAATAATTCTAGTTTATTTCTATCTTTTTCAGATATATTTTGGTTAATTTTTTTTTATTTTCGGTTTTTTAATAGGATAATAATACATTCCAATCGTTATAATCTAAACAAAACATTTATTTTATCACTTGTCTATAATTTCCCATAATCCATAATAGTTGTGTGCTTTCTATATTATTTTGATAGTATTAAAATTTGAGATGATAGAAAAGGGTAGTAATATATTATTTTAAAAAAAATAAGTTTAATCAACATGACATATACTTCGGAGAGAGTTTTTTTGTTAGTACATTTCATTTTTAAAAAAAAAAGTAAAAGAATTGTTCAACTTTGCCTTAAGGTGGCATGGTGAAATAGGATCAAATGGAACTTTAATTGTTAAAATTAATTCACCTTGTCTCTAATAAACGTGTACGAGTAATAGACTTTGTATCTATCATTTTATAATGAAAAAAACATAGGTAATGGTTTTATTGAAAAAGGACTATTACTAAGTAGTTAGAGGTAACTTTAAAACTTAGTTAGGATAAAAATTGTATTGTTATTTATATATGATTAAATTATGAATTTTTTACAACAAAATAAAATTCAGTCTAAACTATAAATATCTGGGTATTTTATAAAATATAAATTGGAGATCTTTAAATTTTTTAAAATTATCAAAATATTAGGAATTTGATCCAAACTTCTAGTTTTTGCGATTGAGATGTTTATTTAATATATTTACGGAATAATGATAAATTATACGACCTAAACTTTAATTTTCATTTTTTTTTCAATTATAGTTATGGTCAAACAGGCATCAAACAGGCATAAGTGCACTTTTTGTGTGGTGTGAATTCAGAAGTCGATATGCAATAGTAATCACCAGGAAGTTTCCTCAAAACAAAAAATTGCACTTTCTTTTGAGGCCATCCAAACGAAAAATATGGTGTGGTGTCCTCTTCTCTAATAAGAGGGAGGTTCTTATGTGGTAGATTGACTTTCACCTTCTTTTCGAAAATCAATTAATTTCCATTACAAAATCAAGGTTTCCTTTAAATTAAAAACTCCATTATTTCATATTCATTTAAAAAATTTCCCTAATATCTCTTTCTCTCTCTCTTTCTATAGATATATATAATAATGATAGAGCAAAATGATTCGAGAAACCTATACTGGTCTTAATTGTCTTCTGACTCTTCTATACCAATTGTCTTTGATTGATCTTTAAAACGAATTAAAGCGTTTTTAGGGTTCCAACCAGCGTGTCGGGTGTAGCCACCTCTCCTTTCTATACCTGCCCTGTTCCTCTATATTCATGTTATGATCATACTTATTTCATACTATTTTAAAATATTAACCAAAATATTGATTTAAAGTAAAATGATACATTTTAATTTATTTTTGACTTTTTAAAGTGGAAATTTATACATCCAATTATCCTTATTTTCAATGTTCACGACATCAACGCAGGTATGTGTGGAGTTTTGATTAGTAAAACATAGGTTTGTGAAAGATGTATAAATGATATAATAAATAAAATTATATTTAATAGTTGAGCTCCAAGTATTTTACGTCATTTAGTTGCATACTTTAAATCCACATTTGACTCTTGTCCAAAGTGGCGCGGAACTAGGATTTAATAAGTGGATCCAAAATTTAAAAAAGGTAAGCATACAAAAAACTAATCGAAGGGTTTTCTCTCTCTCCCAATCTCTCTTCAAATGCTTTTACTCGTCATCTCATTTATACAAATACAAATTATACCATCAAATACACAATCGAAGAAACTATGTAGGTCGAGATTTTTGACATGCAACACTTTAGTTGTGCGCTTAGGCCTCAAATTAGATTTGGGATATCAACATGTCAAGGAAAAAATAATTAAAGGACTACTTCCATTCTTTTAATTTATTTATTATTTATTAAACAATTTTAATAAAGAACATGCAACTCTAATTTTAAATTTTTTACATATTTAAAATAACAACATTAAAACATATTTGTACTAATTTGAAATAATTAACGAGCACAAAATTGTCAAAAAAATCCGTATTTGTTTTCTGAAATTTTTAAGCGAATATACAAAAAATAGTAAAAAAGTAAATTGAAAAACAAAAAACATAACCAACGACAAATTAAGACTCTTATAGGGTTGGTTAAAATATTTAGTTAAATCGATTGTAAAATAAATATAAATAAGTTTATGTTAAATGTTGTAATACTAATCTCACAAAGTAAAAAGTAACATAAAAACATTTTGTAAGGGAAAAAAAAAAATATTTAAAAGGAATGATACTTACACTGGTTAAATATCTACATATGAATTCAAATAAGACAATAAACGAATAGTAAATTCTTAATCTGTACGTACGTAAAAGTGTTCGATTACGATAAAATTTAAGAAAAAAAATAAAATTTGAATTCGTAATCTCAAATAACACGCGAGCTGATAAAAAGTTTGCAATTTAATAAGTAAGAAGTATTTTGTGTGAATAAAATTCAGTTGTTTTTGTGAAAAGGCCTACTAACTAATATTAATTGCTAGTACTCGAAGAAAAGACCTCATCCTTTTGTTGTTTTTTTATTTAGATTTCGTTTTGAAGAGTGAACGGATAATATGAAAAAGGCCAGAAGATCAATCTGTTCTTTGCATTTTAAATAAATTATTATTAAATTGAGATTTAAAATAAATAAATAAATAAATAAATAAAGATACTAAATGCAAATTACTTTTTAACGTGACAATTTTTACGAAATTTATAAAATGAATCAAGGGATTAATTTCTTTGCACTTTGGAGATATTCGGACACTATTCTTGTGAAACATGTCCTTTGTCATGAATAACTCAATTTTTCTTTACGAAAAAGCGATGATTAAAGAGATAGTTTTACTTGATTAAGTTTGAGTGGTTATTTTATAAGAGTTAAATTTAGTATAGTCAAGAAAGATAGTATAAATAATAAATACAACAAGAAGTAAGAGTTGTGAATGCTCTATAGGATCGTAAACTTAGCACGACACGAATATTATATTTAGGTATAGAAGAAAAAAATACGTAGCAACGTAACTATTAAGAAGTCAATAAATTCAAATTCAAAGTACACTCGAGAATAAAAATAATACGTACAAAGTTGAGAAAATCTGTCATTCTCTGTATATTCATGCAAAAATTAGACAGTAAGAGCCAAACCTTGTTCCATGGGATAAACAATCCTATTGGCTCTCCTCCTTAGATAGTTCCAAAGTGGTTCACCACTCATCGCTTCTCTCATAAGAATAATACGATTCTTCGTCTGCTTTAAATTTTTGCATAATTTCTCGAAAACCCAGGTGTAATTTCGGCTCCAGAAAGCAGAAAACAGAGGAAATACACAAAAGGAGAAACGCGTCCGGGACAGAGAAGAGGAGGGCTGGAGGGAAGTAACTAAAGAAGTAAAGAAAATCAAAGATGGTCGTACCAGGGTAGGAGAATTTCCTGTAAATATAATGACGTGAAAATTCAGCTTAATACAGTAATTAAACAGTATAGGAGAAAAGAAATGACGGAAAAACTCTCATGGTTTTCGATGAGTCGAAAAGGATCAGTGTTGTTATTGCCTGATATTTCAGTTGCAGAAGATTGAGGAGAATCGTGAAGAAGAAGCAAAACTGTGAGGGAACGATTTGTGGTGCTCTGTCTCTGGAGAAACATAATAGAAAAATGGAGATTGGATGTGTAGCCATGAAAGTGAAAATGTTTGGAAAAAAAAAAAAAGAGACCATTCTGGAATATTAGCCATTTGGAAAATTATTATGTTTGTTGTGTAGGTTTATAGAGATGAAGAAGATACAAGTAGAATTTGGATATAATGGCGTTATTAATAGGGTTGTCACTCATTTTATTTAATTTTTTTTACTTATTACCAACACCTTTTAAATGTCACACCGTTAGGTTATGTTTTTGCGGAATCAGAAAGTTCAAAAAGAAGTGAGCTTTTCTTTTTTCAACAGTTAGGGACCACGGCCATATCATCCCCAAGCGCATCCAATTTCAAAGAAATTTCATTAGATATTAAATGACGAACTTTTAGAGTTTGATACTATAATCAAATTTTGATTCGGTAATTATGTATATGAAAAAAATATATATATTATGACGTTTCAATATTAAGACATGTTAGCTTTTTAAAATGTTACATATATAGGCTTATGTCATAGACAGTTCCCTAATTGTTCGTATAATTCACTTAGACATCTCAACTAGGACTTATATCAATTGAACACTTAAATTGTTCAAAACATATACCTGAGTCGGTAGTGTTAGGAAGTACTTTATTTCCTAATGTAGGAGTTCATGGGCGTGTTAGGCTTCAATAGAAATAACGGACATTGGGTGGGGCCCCCTTTCAAGGCCGAGCATTATTATTGAGCGACTTTAACTCTTGAATGGAATCCTATCAATGCGAATCTACATTAGTCCCTCCTATATATACCTAGGCACGAAAACCAAAATAAAAGGCTGACTTACTATTATGAGAACCTGTAACTATGAACGAGATCCACTCAATATAAATTAAATTAGTTCGACTCTCATATAGAACGAGATATTTAAAAAAAAAAGGCTTACTTACTCCTTAATATGAGTATATTTTACAAAGTGACTACATCCTCCCTTTTTTTTTTCTTTTTTTAATTAATGGAGAGGGATTATAAAATGCTACACGGATCAGTAAGTCAGTTTGTACGGCAATGCTGTAAATTCTAATATCTTAAGAACAAAACTTGAGCTTTTAAAACTTATTTTATTGGAGGTGCTAGAGAGAGACAAAGAAAACAGAATTTGGGAAGAAAAGATTCTGTTTATAATTATAAAAATTAAAAATAAAGTTGTGTATCGCAAATGTTGAATTCTTGGCGTGGTGTGGTTGGGTAGGTCTCTTAATTTGTAGTTATTTCTCTAATAATGATCTTGTTCATATATTACCATTATTATCACTCTTTTTTTCAATTATAATCCTAGTCAAAAAGTAGCCCATCTTTTAATTTGTGATTCCATGTCAACATCATATTGAACCTTTTTTTTTTAATAATTATTTTCAAAAACTATTTTTATGATACTTGAAATTGTTAGTGAAATGAAGTCTAATGGGTATAAATGTGACGTTAGCATGTTACTGTTTTGGTTAAAAAATATTTTTCGGCAAAAAGGCCGAAAATATCTTAAAGTTATTGAAAAATGGACCCAAAGTACCCTCCATCCACACTATGGGCTCCCAAATACAATGTCACACCACCTATTGGGTCAAAAATACCTTGTAATAAACATGTTGGTTCAAAATTGACAAACCTTATTTTAAAGGTTTATATTTAAATATTAAATATTTTTTAAAATACTGGTGGCTTAATATTGTGTATATTAACCTTATGTATAATGTATATAGTTGATCATTACCCACCTATTACTAATTAAATTCATCTAATACACCCGCACATTATTCACATTGCAAGCTACTGACAAATTGAAGGTTTTAAAAATTATTAGAATTAGTTATCATACATTAAGTGGCTAAATAAAAACACACACGTATAAACTAAAAAGTGACTATGTTCGTTATAATTATTCTTACGCTCAATTATGATGTTATTTCATAGGATTTTTTCAAAATAATATATAAAGGTTTTAAAACAAATTACACAATTTATAAAATTATATTAAAAGAAGTGCCATGAATTAATTCGGGATGTATTACTTGTTTACCTTTCATCATAAATTTCTAATTCAATTTTGAAAGAAAGTCCTCCTAAATAAGCGGCTCCCTACCACCCTGAATTTAATTGGAATTTCGGTTCGGACTCAATCAATTTTGGAATTATTTTCAGTAATCTGGAATTTCATCGTGTTTTAGTAGTGTCATGACGAGTGTGATATGATAATTGGATCATTAATTGAGAGTGAGGTTAGTTCGTAATGAGTGTGGTAATGGGGTTGATTTATAAATATATTAATAAATTAAATATAATAAATTAGGAAACGCCAAAAGTATTTTAAAACATATTTAAAGAGTTTAGGTTTAATTTTAAAAACAATTTAAACAAATGGTAAATTTTGAACCCAAGGTGTGAATTGCTGACAGGGGTTATATTTTGGGCACGCCAATAGGGATGATTGAAAAGGGCAATATTTTGGAGCAATAGGTGGAATGGAGGGTAATTTTGTACATTTTAAATTACGTTGAGGGGATTTAGGCCCTTTTCCGAATTATTTTTTTATGAGGGAACACCAACTTGCTAGGAAAAGATATGTTTATCCTCAAAGTTTCTTTGTGTCAATGTTGGTATGTTCGATTTTTTCTTGTGGGAAAAATGGTTGATATCTCCTTAACTTTCTCATTTGGAGTTGATATATCTTCCGTTATAAAAAGGGCTATCATGCCATTACAGTTATACAAACGGCTCAATATACCCAGCCGGTTTACGTTACAAAATGACTCACATATAATTCTCATTTAACGGAAGGTTATTAAAATATTTGTTAAAGTTATACTTTTATTCTATTTTTTGTTAACAAATTATTAGGAGGTACTATATGATTCTTCTATCAAAGCATTAAAATTATTTTTGATATTTTTATTATAATTCTTTTGAATTTCCTTATCTATTTTTTTGTCTTCCTTAGTGTGTAAGCAAAACAACTTCAACTTTCTTTTTTTGAGGTGTTATATGGTAATTTAATGCGTCTTTATTGGAAGAAAAACAGTTTGGTCATCTACAATAAGTTTCCAAGAATAGTTCGTAGGGTGAACCCACACGTGTGACAATACACCGCATGTATCGCGTCTTCTCCCACCCCTTTTTACATTGTCATGTTTATATGACATACACCTCAGTGGTCCATGTGCTTATAACATAGTTAATAATGTTTCTTCGAGGCAAAATAAATATGTTTGACGGGGATTAAATTTAGTTTACTCCTATGGTATTTTTATTAGTTGGT
>JAKWJA010001340.1:0-39032 GCA_027704765.1 Solanum habrochaites | reverse complement strand
CGGAAGTCGGATCAGAACACAGTCCAAAATGAAGACGTGACAGAGTAAGGGGAAATTATCCCTCATGCGCAAGTCGTCTCTCTCTCCACCAGACTCTCGCTTTGTCCCCCTGGAGGCGAGAGTAGAACATTACCCTTTGTCCCAACCCCCTCCCTGGGCCTCCTTTCAGGTACTAATTTACTTTCGTTCATCTAACCTTCTTTTATACCAGGCATTTAATCATTAACAAGTGATTAAGGTTTCTTCTTTCAATATTTAAGAGTCAAGAGCTTCATCATGCTATTTATCACCATCACTATATATATATATATAAACTCAATCATGCCCTACGACACCAGTAACATATAGAATACTTAATATACTACCCCATCACATAGCTTCGCTCTTCAGATTTACTACGAATAGTGTTAAGAACCCTAACCTAAACTACCCTAACTCTATCCACCGAAGAATTGCGTCAACAAGCTATCTTCTCGAAATCCTTGCTATCCCCCTCTTCGTCTCTCTCTTCTTCTCTCTCTCTCTACTCATTTTTCTCTCTCTTTTTCTGTCTCTCTTTGTTCTTGGGTCCTATCTTCTTATCAAACCCCCCCCGCTCTTTCGTTTAACCCTAATAATCATATAATTAAGTATAAAAAGGATGGCAATAATAACCCACTATTACTTAAGGTTACCTCTTTTAACTTTTAACCCCCAAGTAATTGGGACTATTAACTTAACCCACCACTTTATATTAAAGCAGGAAATATTCCAAAAAACGCCCCTTAAATAAATTAACAAAATCCGACCCACCCTGGGATTGGCAGCCTGTTGACGGGCATCGTGCCTGCGACGGTCCCCGTCCCTGCTGTCTGTCACATCCTAAAACAGAAACTAAACTAGATTTTAAGTGATGGGCGTGCCGGCCCCTTCGAGCCCTGCGACGGTCATCCTGCCACTCATATCTCGAATTCAGAGAAACCGATGTCAACAAGGTACCTCCTACAATCAGATTCCTAAGTTTCTTTTCACGTGACCCAATCCACGACGTCCGTCGTGACCATTGACGGTCCCGTCGTGGGTCATCCGTTGCCGTCTGCGCCATTTTTTTTTTCCAGAATTAAAAGGTGGGCTGCTACTACAAACGCTAACATGTCTTACAGAAGGCAGCGATGTACCTATACGTCTGATTTCCCTCAGCTCTACCAGCCTCCCGATATCAATTCTTACAAGGGTGAGCCTATCCAGTCAAATCTCGTGTTGGATTCTCTCGGTCACGACATGATGTCCTATACTTCGGGCACATACATTGTTATTATTCTTTATTTTACTGTAATCGAATTCTAGACTTAGTATTGGGAGATTAGTAGTCCTTGATGTGATGACTATCAAAAATTGGTTGGCTGCTCAGTATCTTTTTTGAGCTTCTTCTGCAATTATTTTTATTATTTATAGTTGAACTATATGGTATATGGTTGGGTTTTAGGGAATGGGTTGGTTCATCAATTCACAACCACCTAAGGAGGTAATTAAAGTGGGTTCCCATTCACGACCCGTTTTGGGTCGTGAGAACTTATTTAGTATATAAGGGTCAAATAGTATAGAATCTTAAAGAATTTATCACTTTTTAAGTAAGCCCATTAACTATTGAATTCCGTCATTAATCTTTCAATTACCCATCACATTTTGTTTAATTAAGCTCATTTAAACATATATTTCACGATTCCTCAAAAAATGACTACCGGGTCATTACATTATCCACCACGAAAAAATCATGTTCGTCTCGCACATAAGAATAAGAAGAAGAATAACCACGGTACCATAGTCTAAAAGTTATGACCTACAAGTCGATGTTTCATCTCTCTAGTTGTATCTCATCTTAAGATCATTCCCTCACGAATCAACTACTTAATGAAACTTTTGAATTTGGGAGATCTTTATATCAGAGTGATTATCCAAGCCACAAACTAACCAATGAAGTAATCTTAAATTGAAACCTACTAACTAGAAACCATAAATACGACCATCAAGAAAAAATATTTTCCTCACATAACCACAATACATTCCTGATAGATACAACTACTACGCAGAAAGGGAACTGTTAGCCTAACAACCACAGTCATCACACACAGCCATCGCATATCTTCAAGATTTCCTTTTCAGTCACAACACAATCTTCTCACAAAAGCTAAAGTTATAAAAGTTTGATGTTTAGGACATCGAAACTCACCAAATGGATAATCACAATATCTAATTCCAACGAGAACCCGATCATTAAAACCCTACAAATTGTATCACGTCTAACTCAAGAACCCTTTTGTAACAAACAACACTGTCTTAATCACCGTTCACTATTCCACATAACGCTGTTCTTTTTCCCCCCCCCCCCCCGTACTTTCCCATACGCAAGGTTTTGGTCTATAAAAAAATAATGATAATTTCTATTTTTCAAACAACATCAACTATGTCCATACTAAGTGAACAAGTCTAACCAAGGATCCTGCCTATCAAGAGGTGGATAGGAAGACAAAAGGAAAAAAAAAAAATAAAAGCTCCGGCTTAACTAGCTTCATCTATTCCTGCGCGGATCCGATCCACCACTTAAGAAATCCCCAAAGATGTAGAAAAACACCCAGATCTGGACCGAATGACACTCTACACCGTTTTTTGAAGAAACCGAAGTGGTGGTTACCTAAAAATGTACAGAATCAAGGCCGCAGAACATAAGATACTCTTTTCATAGTAAACATTATCAAACAATTTATAGTTCAATGACTCTATAATCAGATTTATTTTTTTTTTTGTCCACCGCACATCAACTAGCCCTGATATCCTTACAATCTTAACATACCGCTTTGTCAAACTCACTCTCTCCACAATATTTCATCAAAGTCAACCACTCTAATATCAACAAACATCTAACCACACCATCCATTAACCTTAACTCTCAAACTATCACAAGTATCAAAAGTCTTCTTCGCAAATAAATTATAACGTCCAAAATTTTTTGAACTATGACTTTCTCTCTCTCTCTTTCCATCAAGTATCACGTGATAATAAGATTCTCATCCAAGGTTATAACCCAAATTTCAATCCCCTCAGACTCCTCATCTAATTATTAAAAGGTCCACACCGTGTCACAACAGGCGGGGCATTGCTAAAGTTATCAATCATATTTGAATATCTAGCTCGAACATAACTACTGGAATCTTTCCACATTAGTATCCTGTCACCCCACCAAAACTCAACCTTTATAAAAGTCTATGATAAACTTCCTAGTATTTGTACAGAACTCGTTCATAATCTCAAGCATATCTACCCTTATAGGCAGAACAAAAAAGTCAATAATCCTTCAACCCAACAAGGGTTTATCATAGGTCTTCTTCCTTCATTTTTTCTTAATTCTTTTCATGGCTACAAATCCCCTAAATATCTTGAATCTGTCGACCTGTTTAGTCATTTTGAGCAGCATATTTTAATTTCTGGAAAAACTTAACTGGCTGAGTCAACGGATCCCACGACGCTCCGTTCTAGGCACGACAGACCTTCGAGGGGGCGCGTCCAAACACCTTAATAATTTGATATTTGGGTACGAGATCGACTCTCTAAACGTCATGTCTGGGTGGCGGACGGACCCCGTCTCATGCAAGACCAGGCAGTCCCAGGCGTCGTGACCCCTGACAGGTTGGATTGCTGTGTAAAATATTTTAAGGGGAATTTTGGACTAATTCCTGCTTATAATTATAAATTAGTGGTTTACGTGTTAATAATTCAATACTGCTGGGGGTTAAAGGATCAACTTTGAATAAATCTGGGGTTATTTTTATTATCTTTTATAAATTAATTATTATGATAATTTATGGTAACGAAAAATGTGTTTAATAAGATAATAGAAAGAACAGAGAAGAGAGGGAGAACGAGCTAGAAAGAAGAGAGAACGAAGATTAGCTTTGCTTGATCACGATTCTTCGTGGAGGTAGGTTATGGTTTATGCTATTTCCATAGTGAAAACTCTTAATACGATCATATGCAATGGTAGTATTGTAAACCCTTCATTGCTTAATTGTGTGTATGCATTGATTTGTTTATATATAATTGTGATGAAACTAGCATGGATGAGCCACTAATCCGAATCTTGAAAACCTCTTTTAATGATGATGCCTTAGTATGAAAGAAGGCTTGATGAACCTAAAAGAATGAGGTTACGGATCGGGTGTCACGTTCCGACACCCCAGATAGTAATGATGAGGATCGATGTCACGTTCCGTCACCATGATAGATTATGGATCGGGTGTCCCTTTCTGACACCAGGAATATATGATGAGGAACTCGGAGTGTCACGTTCCGCACCAGGATAGTATATGAGGATCATATTGTCCACGTTCCGACAAACCAGGATAGAAGAGAATGAATCTTGAAATTGATAATAACTCAAATTAATGAACCTATTTTCCCCAATGATATATGGATTGAGGCTTGATTCCTCATGGGTGTTACTTGAAACTCCGTCGATTTAATGATTTTAGTACGTGTTTGTGCTACAAGGTATGGTTTTACTTGAACGTACTTCATTTAAAATGAAGTTAGTACGTGTTGTGTTTGCTACAATGTTGGAGTATTGTAGTTTGATTTTTTATGATCTTACCTGTATAATACTGTTTTCTATTCTGAGTTGGCCCGATGATACCTACTCAGTTATCGTTTTTTTGTACTGCCCCTACTTGTAATTGGTTTTCTTGTTTTATTTGTGAGTGCAGCAAAACCGACCAATCGCCTTCACTAAACCGCAACTCTAGATAGTCTTCATCACGTCGGATCTCTCTCATGGTGAGCGAACGCTTCTAGCTTCGACTGGTCATCTTCTGTCATGACCTTGATGCCTTGAAGTTCCGGCAGGCAGACTAGTTTTTTACTTAATTTTAGCTTCTTAGATACCCTTAGATTAGTAAGTTGAGGATAATGTTCTTATGGTTGATGACTTCCGGATTTTTGGGGATAATGCTTGATAACTTTTTGGTAGTATTTATTTATTTTCGTTAATAGAGTTTTAAGTCCTTTCTCATCGTATTTTGTCATATGGTTAAAATTGTTGGGGTTTAGATTGGTTTTGGATGTTTTCGCCACATAGTAGGATAAGTTGGGTGCCACTCGGCGTCCCCTTTTTGGGTCTTGGACATGAACCATCAATACATCAACCATTCTCTTTTTCTTTTTCGCTGACTTGAATTACCAATCTTATTCTTTAACCAACAATTTCAATGATATATTGAAACCCCCGCTAAGTATAAGAATCTACAGTAACAAAATTTACTATTCAATTCTTTTTCAGTCTTGCTAAGTGCGTTCATCACATTGTGATCGACAGTTCTTACTCACCACTCCATACCTTGACAAAACAGACTACCCAGAAGTATACCACAATGAAAATCTTGAATTTTTTCCCAACCATGTAGCACATCCCAATTATTTATTACATTAATTCATACCTCGAAGATTTTTATGAAGTTCATTTGTATTTCCTTTTTAATTATTGCCTTTATATCAATCGTATCAATATCCTTCGCAAATATTGAACCATTATACCTCGTTTATCAAACTCAAGATCACAATAGAATTTATAAGCACACTCGCGCTTGAACATATATACAACTATTTTCTCAAGTCTTGTCCAAGAGTTTTTTAACCATGGATGATTAAACTGTTGACTTATTATCATAACAAAGCCCATTGAAATAACTCACATATCGTTCCCCCTCCCGAAACCCGTTCTCAATCCATTGAAGACAAAACCCGCTTTAACCTTTGCAATAAGAAAAATTATAAACCTACTCTCACCTCTTTCAGAAGGTTCCACTTACATTCCACACTTTTTTCCAGTATGAGCTGTAGCTGCTCGAAATTTTATTCGAGTAGTGTCTCGTCTACATTTCTAGACTTTCCGTATACCACAATTGCTCTCAATAATTGAAACCACTCAATTATATACTTGCTAGTTTAGTCTTATTACCATTATCTAATTTATTTAAAAAAACAATCCTTATCATAAGTTGCATCTTTAATTATGATTTGTGAATCACATATTCTTATTATCGTTATTGCTCGTGTCAACCATTTGTTCCTCATTCTCAGAGTCTAAACCTTTGTCATCATCATAATAACATTTTAATCCATCTTACCAATTCTAATTCAACTAATTCAATCATATAGTACTTTCTTACTAAATTCTCAATTATGCCTTCCACAAGTATACACGTTAGGACTTCCTTTAACCCACGAGCTTTTGGCATTTCAACATTAATCCATTATCTTGGGGAGCTTATGATGAAACACGTTTTCCGTTGTTAACTTTCTTCTCGAATACACTTGACAACCTAAACACCTTAATATCAAATCGAAAATCCAATCCCACCACGTAAAAATCGCCCTTACAAACAATGCTAACTTATTTGTCTGTAATACAGTTAGAGTTGGTTTCTCAAATGTAAATCAACATCGAATCTCATATACTAGCTGTGATACATTGAATAAACTCTTTAAGTATTTAGTACCGCGCCCTTGACATACCGCATCATTTCCATAACAATAACCCACTAGGTACCAATTGTTATGTTTGTTAAATCCATTACTAGAAGACATTAATACCCTATAGAGAATAGGTACTCAAATAGCATACCACACATTTCCTGCCCCATTAAAGGAACCAACATAACACAATCAAATTTGGTTTGATTTCTCGTCCACGCTTAAATGAATTCCTTTCGTAGATCTGGTCAATACTAAGAGTATACACTCTCTAACTCGAAACAGTAAGAATCGGTAGTCGTCCTTGAACCTTTTTTATATACACTCAATCTATGAAAGACTCTACCTTGATTGATGCAAAATTATTCTCTAGAAATCCATATATGTTATGACAACATGCCAATTGTATTTTCCAAGGTTATCTATTCGTTATCAAGCCAGCATTTTTAACATTCCATTTCAAATTGTCAACCACTCTAGATATTGCCTATAGTCATAAATATTAGTCCCTCATTGGGGAAACTATAACCTGAAGGGATAACCTTCATGAAGTCCATCAGACCATTGTTCAACCTCATCATTTACCAAATTCTACAACAAATTATCGCAAGCCATCACTTAACTCAAAGATCGTTGCAAATTGAAACATTAAAATTCAGATCACAAACAATCTTTTTCATCTTATTATCAAGTCTATCCTCAACCAAAAAGGAAACACCAACTTAAGGAAACACACATGATTTCTCACGATACTTGAGAGAGATGAAACGAGGAATAAGAATTAGAAAAACGGAGAATTATGCACGATACAGATTCAAGAAGTGAACTTCTTTTCCTAAAAGTCATCATAGGCCTCTCGAAGATAAGTATAGACGCACCAACCTATACTCAAGGACTCAATTAGACTGACTTGTTATCACTGTAGACCTATGACCTGAGGCTCTGTCCAATTTTTGTAGCGACCAAGAAAATGGTCATGGAGCAACTCGTCTTATCCCACAGAAAAGTAAACCTAAAACCCATATTACATAAAGTGCGGAAATAAAATAAGATTTAACTTAATAAAAAAAAAACCCCAAACATGGTATCACTTGTACAAGCCTCTAAGTATACACTTGATTCATAAAATGAAAACCTCAAGTCTCAATGTAACTTGTTTCTAGATAGCACATAGATCATAATAAAGGAGAAGAAAGTTTGCTGCAAGAAACAACTACCTGACAAATCTCCAAGAAGCCTGTAAATAAAATAACAGGAATGTGACAAGTAACAAACACAATCCAAGGCTGCATAACCTATCAAAAAAATTGTAGAAGAAAAGGGTGAGTACCAAACCAGCACTTCTAAGCAAGTAAACCTCGAAACACAAGCTAAGGGAATTAACTACGGGTACTCCTACCCCCCCCACGAACCTCCACAACTACACCTGACTAAAATCAACCAACCTAAACAACCACAGTTTATGCATAGCACACGTAGCTCAACCCAAAAACCCACACACTTAAAAACCTTACCATATCGGAAACAACAACACTACAACAAATTTACATAACGCTAATAACCGATCATCAAAACACGATATCAGTTCCCTAATGATAAATAATGTGCCATTCAATGAACTACAATATCAAGTATATGATTGCATGTCTGACCTAGTGATACACAGTCGCTGTCTCTAGTCCCGGGACCCATGGGGGACAATATCTCTCGCATCATCTGCGCGCGAACGACACCACCCTCGCTATTGTACCATCACCACAGCGGGCGATACTCCCTCGAATATGTATCCATCGCAGCATGCGATACGTCCCCTCGAAATGATTCATCCTATAAGTTCTCATTCTTTCTCAATGCCACATACACTTGTTCACAACCATGTCCTTAAATATGCAAATGACATGTCCACCACAAATAAAGAGGATATGAACATTGTATAAATACACAATTCATAACAACAACAATCAACAATGGTTCAACCAAACTTTCAACCATTCTTATATCAACCATCACACACAAGCAATTATTCACATTGCTTTTATGTACCTTTGTTTTCATCAATCATTAGATTATTCAATGTGGAGAAGTCAACTCATCACCAGGTCCCCTTACTTCCAACACATTACCACAAGGAAATACCACGCATTTCATACACGAACAAGAGTTTAACTTCACTTGCCTCAAATCGTCCGAACAATGAATCTTAGACTTGAGCCTTATCTTTTCCGTTGAGCTTCCAAATCAAGCTCTATCAATTACATTTTCAGTATAAGATTTCAAAGCTTACAACATCCTTATTATGATATATTTAGCCTATAGACCCAAAATATCACCAAATCTATGATCAATTCTCTCAGTTTCAAGCTACAGTTAAGTTTCAATCTGTCGCACTATCATAATTTCAAATGGATGTATATATGAATATGATGATATATTTTAATTACCTATCTCGAAATGTCAAAAAATAACTCATACTGTGAATAATAATCAATTAAGGTCAAGTTTATCAATCACACGTGATCGAACACCACTTCGAACCTAAGATCCATCGCGTCTCATGGATCTCAAATTTCATCAATCATTACATATCCTGTGATTATTAATTATCGATAATCAAATCATCTACTCTCCCAATATAAAGATTTGATGATTTAAGACTATTTTTAAAATAAAAAGAAAACAAATAAACACAAACAGTACGTAATAATCTTCTTCACTCTTTGGTGCAAAATTAATTGTCCCTACATCAATCATTGGCAACATGATTACCCAATGATTTGGCAACAATTGTTATATCACCGAATCCAAAGAAAAATTTATATTCCACTATAAATTCAACCTATAATTAATATTTATATATTTCCTTGATGCTAAAACAACATTTTATATTACAAATTCAAGATTTGCACGCGGTGATGCAAACTTTGCTACAGTTTCGTACTTGTTGTCGATTCCTCTCCGCCTCCACGATAAACCCAACCCAAACCCAACCCAGTAATTTTCCTCCACTTCTTATTATCGTTATTGATTTTTATATATATACATAATAACCCTACTACTCTCGTTTACTATTAAGGGTCAATAGTATAGAATCGCTAAATATTTTATCACTTTAGCCCAGTACTATTATTTCAGTCAATTTAATCTCAAATTACTCATCAACCTAATTAACTCAATTGAAACTAAAGTTCAAATTCTCAAAAATGACGACTGGGTCATTACAAATCAGAATGAGTAGCTAGCCACCATTAACCATGAATTTGATCTAAACAAAAAAAAATAAACCTATTGAATCTTAACAACACCCATCATGACGAATCACTTCTGACAACAAAATAACATTTTGAAATCGATACTGATAAACGCAGAGTGAAACCAACAACCCCCAATCATAATACACAAACATCGGAGAATCTTATCCCGAGCTGTCCTGTCACAACATATCTTTTTCACGAGCTTAAAATATTAAAATCTGATCTTTAGACATCAATAAAAATCAAGGGAGAATCAAACTTATCTAACCCAAAGAAGAACAAGATCAAGTAACAACTTAACTAGTGATTCATCAAACTAATAGAACCTCGAACCACACTGTAACGACCTTTTTTGTCATTTTATGAATTTTAATAGTACTTCTTTTATTAACTTTTTAGTATCTTTTATAAATAATTTATGAATTATAAAAATGAGTGATCCAAAAAAATTTTTTTAAATTAATAACGGTTATTTTGTTGCTAATACACTGGAAAACGAGAACATACTAAAAATCAATAAATGAATCAAAGAAAGAAGGTTCAAAAGGCCCAATTTTTGAAGCTTAAAGTGGCTTCTAATCGAAACAAAAAAAAGGACGAACTAAAAAGGAAAAAAATATCCAGGAAAAAACAACAAAGAAATTAACAAGAGAAAGATGGATGGAAAACCTAAAGTCTCATTAGCGCAAATATGGTTCAGGTAGAAGCCTTATCCAAATTCTAAATTCCTATCCAATTTCTGTGAATTATGATACCAAATCATTATTACGCATAGTATAATTTTAATATAATTTAGTAATTAATATTGATCAATTAACATGAAAAGTGGTGTTGATATGGATCTGATGGCTGACAGGTATACATTATAATTAAAGTATCGTTGACAAATAGTGTGAATATTAGAAAAGAACGAAAAGATTTCAACATTGGAATCTAAATTATTGGTAAGCCATGGAACATTTAGGTTATATCTTATTAGTTTATTTAGAATAGATTTCATGGTAACCGACCTGTTTATCGTTTGAGCAACAGATTTTATTTCTGGGAAAAACTGGCAGAGTAGGAGGCACGACGGACCGTCACGGTGCACGACGCCGCGTGGGGTTCGTTTTCAAAACACTTAAAAATCTGAAATTTGTACTGAAATCGACATCTCTGACCGTCGTACGGAGTGGCAAGACGGACCGTCGCAGGCGCGACGGCCCGTCACAAGGGGCCTCATCCACCTCAAAATGATTTGTTCTTCTTCTGTGGCATACGACGAGAACATCATGACGACCGTCGCAGGCGCGACGGCCCGTCACGATCCGCAATCCCAGTTCGGGTCGGATTTTTGCAGTTTTAAGGGACTTTTTTTGACTATTCCTGCTGGTAATTATAAATTTAGGAGGGTAATGTTACTAATCTAATTACTTGGGGGTTAAAATATGTAACCTTAAGTTATTAGTGGGTTAATATGGCCATCTTTTATTCTAATTATATAATTAATTTAGGGTACAAAGAAGAGGTGAATAACTAAAAAATAGAAAGAACAGAAAGAGAGAGGGAGATCGTCAAGGAGAGAGAGACGAGAATAGCAAGCTTTTGAGAAGATACTTGTTGATTCACTTCTCGGTGAGTCGGTTCTGGTTTATGTTACGATATTCGTAGATGAACTCTTAATCGTGATATTATGGTGTTGATATATTGTAACCCTCTAGTGCTTAATGTTGTACTGCTTGCATGATTATGTTTATAAAATTTGGGTGATTGATTAACAAAGCATTATGAAGTTATTGAATCCCAAACCTTGAAGAAACCCATATCCTTGAATATTATATAATGAAATGATGATGCCTTAGAATGAAAGAAGGCTGATAATTATATAATGAGAATGATAATGCCTTAGTGTTAAAGAGGCTTTATGAATAGGGGATCGGTGCCACGTTCCGTACAAAGGATAGAATATGAGGATCGGAGTTCACGTTCCACACAGGATAGAATAATATGGAGGATCGGGTGCCACGTTCCGTTACGCAGGATAGAATATGGATCTGAGTGTCCAACGTCCGACACCAGGATAGAAATGATATGAGGATTCGGTGCCACGTTCCGTACCTGAGAAGAATATTAGGATCTGAGTGTCACGTTCCGACACCAGGATAGAGATGAATATGAGGATCGGGTGCCACGTCCGGTACACTCTCGGCCATTGTGTGATAGGGAATATAGGATGGAGTGTCCGTTCCACACCAGGATATTAATATGATCGGGTGCCACGGTTCCTTACCCAGGAAAAATATAATATGAGGATCGAGTCAATCTTCCGGCACCAGGATGAAATCAGAGGATGAGTGTCACGTACCGACACATCCACGGAGGAAAGAAAAGATAATGAATCGTGAAAGATTAATGAATATACTCAATCTAATGAACTTAATGCCCAAAGAGTATGTATTGAGGCTTGACTTCCTCATGTGTGAACTCGGTTGTAAGTTATTGAATGATTCACGTTATTATGCTGCATGTTGAGTATGTAGTTGATTTACATTATTATTGATATATATTGTTCCCTATTTTGAGTTGGCCGTGATTCTACACATTATTGCGGTTGTACTGACCCCCTACTCTTTATGTTTTCCTCTGTTGTTTTATTTTGTGTAAATGCAGCAAACGTTCCGTCAAACTTCAACTAAACAGTAGATATAGCCAGTCTTCACTTCATCGGAAATTCAGGAGCTAATAATGCCGTCTAGCGTCACCAGTGTGGCGTCTATTTCTTCAGAGGCTTGCACAGCCCTTGATCTGTCTCGTGGGGTGTGAAGACACAACGCGGACACGTGCGGTCTTTAGTATACACATGTGTTTCATCGATCTGCGTGCGTTCTCTATCCTATACCTACCGACACGCATGTCAGTTACTAGATGGTCACAATCCACATGGGAGTACGCCTGTGGGCTGGTGATTCGATACGATGACTTCCAAATGTTGGGAGAATAATAAGAGTATTGGCAACGGGTTTTCTATTTAATGAGTCTTAAGTGCCCTTCCCGCGCATTTTTTTCCGTCTTTTGAGTCATCAGTCTTGAAGTTAGGTTAGATGGGTTGGTTCGCCGCACATAGAGGTAAATGTGGTGCTCCGCCAGTTCGCGTCCCTGCATTGGGTCGGGAACTACACTGGTATCACCTTTCTCATAGCATTAGGTTTCCATTTGGTCCCGCATCCCTAAGAACAGTCTAGTAGAGCTTAAGGAACGGTAGGGGGACGCCTTACTGTTCCTTCGAGAGCTATATGCCTTTACGAAAAATTTCACTCTTTCCTTCTTCTTTTCGTGCTCACTTAGTCTTCAATTGGGTATCTGGCGATACGATTGGTTATCTGACCGCTTCTTCTTCCTTGCCGCAACACGTTCTATTTCGCGCAATGCGGTTAGAACTAAGCACGACCTGCAATCCTCGCCATAGCACCAACGAAAGAACAAGAAACGCCTGAGCCAGCCACTGGGCTGTAGCTCGAGGAAGAGCAACGCAAGAGGCCGTGGGAGAGGTCGTGGGGAGGGACCGTCCTCTAGAGGAAGATGACAAGCATCCCTAGCCCATCTGATACTAGGAGGCGTGACTCCGTCCACCGACGAGGAGGTATTAAGAGAGGGTGAGGAAGGGGAGATAACAGGGCAGAATGATGAAATGGCCACCTACCCCTAACCTACCCATATATATCAACGCAGAGTACTTGCTTATCTTAGTGGGTACTTATCCCGATCATGGTCGGAACCTCATGGTTTTCTTCTGCACCAACACCTCACGTTTTTCAGAGGTACGACTGGCGGCCCTATTGCTACCCCGCATGGATCATCATGGAAATAGGTCCATTCCACTCTGACACTGGGCCTATTTATGACAAATGATCAGCATGACTTGTCAGGTAAGTTCTTTCTTGAAAACTTGAATATCCGCCAAGCTTTAAGGGCGCAGAATCAGATGCGTGGATGGCTAACGTTTCCTGGTTGATTGTCCATGCGCTACTACACAAGACTGGGTAGAGTCGAACTGTTTTGGCGTTGAGTGCTGCGCGCTAGTTTTCGTACTCCTAGACCGTTTCATTAGGGTCAACCCAAACGTGGTGCGGTCACATTTGAGTGGTCACCCACAGAGCACCGACCGTATGACTTGGGAATCAGTCTCTACTAATACCCATGTTTATGAGAGTATATCCAAGGACTTTGAGAGATAGAAAACGGGACGAGTTCTTGGAGTCTAGAGCAAGGAGGATGACATTAACGCGTATGAGGCTACATTGCGCGCACTATTCCAGAACGCACCCAACTTGCTTCATCCCAAGAAGCGGATTCGCCCGTTTGTGGGGAAGGGGTTGAGGTTCAGAGTTGCGGATTCCAGCCTACAGATAGCGGCTACGGCACATCCTTCCAAGATGTGGTAGACTTTGTGATAGTAGGTGGAAGTTGGAAGCCAGACGACTTCACCACGCCAATCGACATCCGAAAAGGTTTCGAAGTGGAGGGCGAGTAATGGTTTCCACTCGAGGACAGAGCTCCGGAGTTACTCAAGTCGACCATTCAGTCTTTCACGACGCTGTATTTGGGGTCACCTCATAACGGTCAACCCCTAACTCCGAAGACCTAGGCTGAACCCCCGAGAGTGTTATGGATGGGGGAGGTGGACACATCAGAGGTTATTGTCCCAACCAGAGTTACAACAAAAACCCCCACTGAGCTAGAGGTGAGGTGGCATAGGTATAGGCCGTTTTTTCTGGAGGACGTGGTGGTCGAGGTAATGGTGGTCATCACAACGGCAGAGTGATTGGGCAAATGTGAGCCACTACTACGCAACATGGTAGGTGGCAATGGACAGACAAACATAGGGCCCATTGTTACGCTTTTCCCCTCGTGAGATCTGAAGCGGAGGCGTCTGATGCTGTTATCACAGGTCATCTTTTTTGTTTGGTGGATTGCAGGCATCTGTATTATTTGACCCTGGCTCCACGTTTTCATATGTATCTTCATCATTGCTACTGTCTAAAATGCATTGTGAATACTTGACACTTCCTATTCGTGTTTCTACACCGGTGGTGAGTCTGTGGTAGTTGAAAAGGTACATATGTCTGTGTTTGGTGAACTTGTGGGGACAACACTTATTTAGCTTTGGTTAATTTTGAAAGGGGGACTTTTATGTAATTCTGGGCATGACTTGGCTTTCTCTCCCATTTTGCGATCTTGGGATTGTAATGCCAAAACGGTGAACTTAGCAAGCCCTGGGACAGATCCGTTAGTGTGGGAGGGTGACTACACGTCCAATCCGTGCGTAATCATCTCTTCTTACGTGCTAAGAAAAGGTTAGTAAATGGTGTGTAGCTTTCTTGGCCCATCTCAATGATGGACACCCACCCAATACCTCATGAGTAGGTTCTCGGTAGTCGCGAGTTTCGATGTATTCCCTGCAGATCTTCCCGGGTAATGGTCCCCAGATAGGGATATGCTTCTGTATTGATCTTGAACCGGGTTACACGCCCCATTTCTATACCCCCTTATAGAATGGCTCCCTGGAGTTAAGAGAGTTTTGAAAAGCCCCCTTCAAGAATTGTTTGAGCAAAGGCTTTATTAGGCCAGTGCATCTCCTTTGGGGTGCTCCTGTTTTGTTTGTAAAGAGAAAGATGGCGTTTTCGGATGGCATAGACTACCGACAGCTTAACAAGGCTATTAAGAACAAGTATCTCCTCTTGCTCACCTTGATTACTTATTCGATCAATTACAGGTGCTTGTGTCTTCTCCCATCAAGATTGACTTGATATCCGGTTATCGCACTCATTGAAAAATACGGGCAAGCGGATGTTCCAAGACTTGCTTTCCGTTAACACGAGGTCATGGTAAACATTACTAATTTGGGTGATGTGCTTTTGGGTCTGTACGAATGCCCCTGCTTGCGTTCATGAGCTGTGAACGGATTTTTAAGCCATCTTTAGATCTCTCTTTTGATCTTATTTTATTGATGATATACCTGAGTATACCCAGAGTAGAATGTAACCATGATGATCATTTTGAGAATGGGTACTTAGGACAACGTTGAGGGAAAAAGAGCTTACAGCCAAGGTCTCTAAGTTGAATTTTGGTGCTAGGTGCCGTGTCCTTTCTCTGCCGCGCTGCACCCGTGGATTTCCTGTCTAAGGGGCGGCACCAGGAGCCAAGGCACAGACCGGGGGTGGTGGAACGGGTAGGCCGTACCTAAATCCAACGCTGACAGCTGGCTTGCTGTAGTCCCAACCGGGGGGAAAGACAGGTCGGCAAGATGTCCTCGCTTTCGTCTCTGCGTGAGGGAGGGACTACTAATGTGTCAAAATACGAGTTTTGTTGGGTTAGTAGCTACTACTACCGCCTCTTTGTCCAAGATTCTCTTCTTAGCTTCCCATTGACGAACTTGACTAAGCAGAATGTTCCATTTGTATGTCCATAAATGTAGGAAGCTTTCAAAGCTTAAGACTTTGTTGACTACCGCACCTATCCTCACCTTCGCCGTAGATGGCAAGAACTTCATTGTTTATTGTGATGCATCCTATTTCGGTTTGGGTGCAGTGCTAATGCAAGGAAAGAACGTGATTCTTAATGCCTCAACATTAAGTGCATGACCGTAACTACCAACTCACTGACTATGAATGGCCGCGTAGTGTTTGCATTTAAGCCTGGAGACACGATTTATAATGCTGGGGTTAAGTTGAGGTCTCAAGCGGATCAATGCGTATCTACAGTATGTCTTCACTTCAGAGAGATTGAATTTGAGACAGAGGAGAGGGATGGAACTCCCCGAAGGACCTACACATCACTTTTGTATCATCCGTCCGGGGTAAAGGCAAATGTTGTGGCATATTCCTTGAGTAGAAAAGCGGGAAGCATGGGAAGTCTAGCTCATTTGCAAGCCTCTAGACGCCATTGCTCGAAGAGGTTCAACTCTGGCTAACAACATATGAGGTTTGGAAATAAATGATAATGGGAATTGTTGGCTAAGTGTGCGAGCAAGATCTTCTTTTCCTTGACAGATAAGGGGAACAACTTTGATGATGAGAACTAAGGCGAATCCGAGATAAAGTGTTGCAGGAGAGCTACAGAAGCAACAATCGACGAGGAAGGTGGGTTGATGATTAAGGGAAGGTATGGTTTACCCGCCTTGATGACTTTGATCACATATTCTGGCAGAAGCTCATGAGTTCAAGGTATTTCTATAACATCCGTGTGCAACCAAGATGTATCGCGACCTAAAACAACACTGATTGGTGGGGAGTATAATGAAAGCAGCGATATTGGTTGACTTTTATGCCAAGTGTCCAACTTCACAAGTGCAAATATGAACACACCAAAGCCCGGAGAAACTTCTAAAGAATGCCCTTCCTGAATGGAATGGGAGAGCATTTGCCATGGACCCTTGTGTTGGTCTTCGCAAAGACAACTGGGGACAGTTTGATTCAATGTGGGTAATTGTGGAACATATTGACTAAGTCTTTCATTTCATCATTCCGTCAAGGTTGACTTACAATCAGAGAGTTAGCAAATCTACATCTTCAGAAATCGTCGATTGCATGGGGTTCCCACTAATCCCTATAATCAGATGAGGACGCGTTTACCTCTCTAAGTTTTTTGAAACCTTGCAATGCATAATTGGGTACTAGGTTGGGACCTTATTACCCGCCGTTCCATCCTCAGACCGCTGGTCAGTCTGAGCGAACGATTCAGTGTTGGTAGGAATATGCCTTTCGCGCATTCGTGATAGAGTTTTTTGGTTGGCCAATTGGGATCGCTCTTACCTTTGGCAGAGTTTTTCGTCATAATACTATCACTCCATTATTGATATGGCTCCATTTGAAGCATTGTATGGTAGTAGGTTTTAGATATCTCCCATTGGTTGTTTTGATTCATTTGAGGTTAGACCTTTGGGTACCGATCTTTGAGGGATTGTATAGAAAAAGGTGAAGGCATTCAAGAAAGCTTCTAGCGGCGCAAAGTAGACACAAGGATTATGCAGACGGAAGTTTATAGCCGTGGAGGTTTCTAAGAAGGTGGTGAACAAGTTCTTGTTGAAGGTTTCACCCATGAAAGGGGTGATGCGGTTTGGTAAAAGAGGTAAGCTAAGATCCAAGTATTTGGACCATTTGAGGTACCCTAAAGCGAATAGGGGAGTGGCTTATGACTTAGCTTGCCCCCAGGGCTGTCCGGAAGTGAGCCGTAGTTCATGTGTCCAATGTTGAAAAAAGATACCATGGAGATGGAAACTACATTATCCGTTGGGGACTCCAGTGTTGTTGGATGAGAACTTTGACTTATGAAAGAACCAGTGCGTATATTAATAGAGACGTTTCGCAAAGTTTTAGATCGCGGAGATGCATCCATCAAAAGTTCAATGGAAGAATCGACCGTTGATAGGCTACCTTGGGGAAGGAGCGGATATGCAAGACAAAAATCACCACAGCTGTTTTAACGGATTCACGGTATTCTTTCGGGCACTTGCTTTCCTTCTGTGATCGTTCTGGGACGGACGATGGGTATAAATTGGTAATCTATTGTAACGGACCATGTTTAGTCGTTTTGATCAACAATTTTCTTCTGGAAAAACTGGCAGAGGTGAAGGAGGCCACGACGGACCGTCACGGGCACGACGGACCGTCGTGGAGGGGTCGTCAAACACTTATAAAATCTGAAATTGGTACTGACATCGACTCTCTGAACGTCGTGACGGAGTGGCAGGACTGACCGTCGCAGGCCGCGACGGCCCGTCACACAGGCCATCCCCAGCCCCCTCAATGAGTTGCTGTGGCATACGACGGACGCAGACGGACCCGCAGGCGCGACGGCCCCGTCACGATATCACTCAATCCCCGTTCGGGTCGATTTCTTTGCACGTTTTCAGGGACGTTTTGCTATTCCTGCTTTAATTATAAAGTTAGGGGTTAATGTGAATAAGTCTAGTACTTACTTGGGGGTTAAAGGAGTAACCTTAAGTTAATTAGTGGGTTATTATTGCCAATCTTTATTATTCTTACTTATATATTAATTAGGGGAAAAGAAAGAGGGTTTTGAATAAAGAAAAATAGAAAGAACAAAGAAGCCGGGAGAATCGATCAAGAGAGAGAGACGAATAGGAATGCAAGGATTTTGAGAAGTAGCTTGTTGATTCAATTCTTCGGTGGATATAGGGTTTATGTTTATGTTACGAATATGCGTAGTGACGCTTAATAGTTAATATTATTGTGTTGATATATTGTACCCCGCTATGTGCTTAATGTTGTAATGCTTGCATGATTATGATTAATAAAATTGTGATGAATTAACAACTCATGATGAGTTATTGAATCCCAAATCTTGAAGAACCCTAATTCACTTGATTAGTATAATCATGAAATGATGAATGCCCTTAGAATGAAAGAAGGCTTGGATAAATTATATATAGAAATGATTTTATGGCCCTTATTGTTAAATAAGCTTGATGAATTAGGGATCGGGTGCCACTTCCGGTAACCAGGATAAATATAGGATCGGAGTTTCACGTTCACGACGACCAATGCTAGAAGAATAGAGGATCGGGTGCCCACGTTCCGGTAACAAGGATAAATTGAGATCTGAGTGTCACGTTCCGACAACAGATAGAATGATCTGAGGATCGGGTGCCAACGTCCGATACCATGATAGAATATGATGATCGGAGTGTCACGTTCCGACACTCCAGGATAGAATGAATATGATGATCGGGTGCCACGTTTGCCGGTCCCAGATAGAATATGAGGATCGAGTGTCCGGTTTCCGACACCAGGATAGAATATGATCGGGTGCCCACGTTCCGTCCAAGGATAGAATTGGAAGGATCGGAGTGCCACGTTCCGGCACCTACCAGGACTAGAAATAGTAGGATCGTAGTGTCCGTCCTCGACACAAGAGGAAGAAGATAATGACTCTTGTAAAGAAAGATATACTCAATCTAATGAACTTAATTCCCAAAGAATATGGTATTGAGGGCTTGAAGTCCCTCATGTGTGAACAATCAGTTGTAGTTATTGATAATTTCACGTTATTATTGTGCGACATGTTGAGTATTTCTATTATTTACATTATTATGATATATACTGTTCCCTATTGTGAGTTGGCCGATGATATCTACATCAGTACGTGGGTTGAGGTTTGTACTGCCCCCCTGAACCTTTTTATGTTTTCCTTTTGTATTTGTGTAATGTCAGCAAGTTCCTCAACTTCAACTCACAGTAGATCTAGCGCCATTCTTCCCTTCATCGTAAATTCAGGGTGAGCTAATGCGTCTAGTCTTGGACTGGTGCTTCTTCTTCAAGTCTTGATGCTGAACTTCGGCAAATTGACTATGCTTGTTAGTGATTTTGTTCTTGAAATACTCCTAGTTAGTAGTTGATCATGGATGTTTCTTGTATTATGACTCCAGATTTTGGGGATACTTAATAGTACTTGTAATTGTTTTATTAATGAGTTTAAGTCTGCCGCATTATTTTCTGTTGATATTTCTTGAAATGTTAAGGTTTGATGGGTTTGTGTTCGCTTCACATCGGAGGGTAATGTTGGGTGCAAGTCGCGTCCCTGATTGGGTCGTGACATTTAATCATTCGTTGATGATTGCAATTATAGATAGGCATTGATTATTGCACACGTATTCCAATTTCGTATATAAGTTCTCGTTCGACACGCTCGTTTTAGTTTTGTGTTTTTGGTTTTTTAAATTGCGTCATATTATTCATATTAGCATTAAAATTTGATACATTGAGAGAATCTTAACATTAGATGTATTATATTATGAAATACTAATTCATTTGAAAAATTCAAAGAAATTGAAAGATTTGACATGCTAATTAGCATAAAAAATTTAGTAACTTGAATTAAAGATTTGAGTCAGTTATTGGGTCTAAGTTGACACACTAGTCATATGGGTTTGGGTTGGTTTTGAATCTTATTGTGGATTATTGGTGTGAAAGATTGCATTGTTATGGCAGCTTAACGAAAAGGGAAGGCTCCAGTCCTGGAGTTGAATTTCTTGATTTTTTAAGGCAGTGTAGTACTAAAATTTTGTTAATTGGTATTAGATGCGTGTATTTCCTGTGTATAATGTTTGGGCGTAACGTGATTGGTGAGGGGTTGACTTATCCCCCATTGATGAATTCTAACTGATGAAAAGAAAGGGATAACAAATGGCAATGTGATTAATTGTTTGTGTGAGGTTCTTGAGAAGGGTTGAAGGCTTGCTGAATCATGTTGATTGTTATTTCATGTTTGTGTGGTTTGGGGACTGTGCAATTTTATGAAAATGGTCATCTCGTCCTTATTTGTGTTAACTTGCATCTGCATTATTATGAGCATTGGCTTTCAGGTGTTATGTGCATGGAGAAAAGAAGAGTATTAAGGGATTCGTACAATATTTCGAGGACGTATCGCGCGCACCGCGATGGATACTATATTTCGAGGGCTGTATACAGCGTCACGCGTGGAATAACATAATTTGAGGACGTATCCGCGCCGAATGGTTATTATTATCAAGGATCGTGTCGTGGTGCGCCGCGATAGATGCTGGACAGATATTTCCCCCAATGGGTCCCGGACAGGTGTGAGAGACAGCGGGTGTGTATCTCTCTACTAGGGATATAGCTCATTATACTTGCCATTGTATGCCATTGCAATTGCTCATGACTTATCTTAGATGAACTTTGATCATCGGTTGTGCTGATTTTCCTTTATTGCCCTTTTCGTGGAACTTGTGATTGATCAATAGTGATCGTGTTATTGTCGGTTATGTAAATTTGTTGAAGTATTGTTGGTTTGAGGATATGTACTTTGTTAAAGTGTGGTTGTTGAGCAGATGCTATGTAACTTTGAAACTGTTTTGAGGTTTGAGTTGTTTTTTAATGCAGGTTTGTACTTGTGGAGGTTCGTTCGGGGGTGGTAGGAGTAACCCGTATTCATCCTTAACTTGTGTTTAGATTACTTTCTGAGTAATCGTGGTGGTTTGGTACTCACCCCTTGCTTCTACAAAGTGTTGTATGTTTTGAGCCTGGTTTTTTGTTTGTACCTGTTTTTTGTCATTTCTCTTATTTTCCGAGTCTTCTTGGAGATTTGTGAGGTGCTGTTTTTCTATCGCACACAAACTTAATTCTCCATAATTGTGATCTTGGTCTATTCTATGAAACAAGTTCATTTGAGAACTTTCAGTTTTTCTTTTGAATCATTGTAATACTTTAGAGTACCCACAAACCGGTAGTCACGTTTACAAGCCTAAAATATTACAATTGATTGAAAAGAAAAACTCAAGTGTCCAAATAACTTGTTTCTAGAATAAAATAAGATCATATTATGGAAAGAAAGTCTGCTGAGAATGGAACAATTACCTCACAAAATCTCCAAAAGCATATCGAACAGAAGAGAATTACCATTACAACAAAATAAGGTCTCATACCTAGAAAAATTGTAGTGCAAGGGTTGAGTACCAAACCACACGTCTCCAACATAAACTCTAAACACAAGCAAAGGGGATCCAATACGGGTACTCATACCACCCCTAACCGAACCTCCAAAACCACAACCTGCATTAAAATCAACCCAACCTAAATCAGCTCATAGTATACATAACACGTAGCTCAACAACAACACTTAGACAAATTATATATCCTCAACAACAACACTTAAACAAATTACATATTCTCAAAAACAATACTTAAACAAATTACATATCCGCAATAACAAGCTCAATATTAATTAGTCACAAGTTCCACAGAAAGGTAATTAGAAGATCAGCAAAATACGATATAAAGTTCACAAATAATAAGTATGTACAATGCAATAGAACGCAATGTCAAGTATATTGATGCATGTCTGACCTAGTGATACACACCCGCTGTCTCTCAGGTCGGGACCCATGGGGGACATATCTGTCCATGCATCTGTCGTGGAGCACGACACGACCCTTGATAATAGTAATCATCGCGGCGCGCGATACGTCCCTCGAAATATAGTATCCATCGCAGCGCGCGATACGTCCCTCGAAATGGTACATCTTATTTAAGTTGTCATTCTTTCTCAATGCACATAACACTTTCACAACCATGTCTTAAAATAATGCAAATGACATGTTCACACAAATAAAGAGGATATGACCACTTTCATAACACTGCACAGTTCCCAACAACCTCAACAATGATTCAACAAACTTGTCAAACCATTATTTATTATCAACACATCACACACAAGCAATTATTCACATTGCCTTTTATTTTCCTTTGTTTTCATCATTAGAATTAATCAATGTGGACAAGTCAACCCATCACCACGTCCCATTACTCCCACACATATACCACAAGAAAATACACGCTTTTCATACACTTAACAAGAGTTTAGAAATCTACTTGCCTCAATAAATCAAAAATTTACTGCAGGACTTGAGCCTTCCCTTTTCGTTAAGCTTCAATAATAATGCAATCTATTCACATAACTAATCACAATAAGATTTTCAAACTCAAAACACCCACATTACTTTCTGTCTAGACTCGAACAAAAAAATCACTCAAATTTATAGTCAAATTCTTAATCTTGATGTCAATAACATGTAATCTCTTTCAATTTTCTCCAAATTTCAAGTCTATGGTTATGTTATAATCTCTTCAATTATCGCAATATAATTATTTTTACATGATATAATATACAAATATTTAATTAATTATTCCAAAATACTAAACAATTTTAACATTGAAAACCCACGAATCCCATAAAATTAACAAGAAAATTATAAGTAAATTGCTCTACTATTTCCTGACGGAGTGCATTCATTGTGTTGAACTAAAATATTAATTTGTGTGAACTTATTCTAAGTTCTAATTGTAAAAGAAAATTGAAAATCATAAAAGTTTCTCCACTAACCTTTGCAAGTACTCAAACAACTGCAAATTAAAGTCATTAATATAAAATAAGATGTAAAAACTTTTCTTGGCCAAATAATTAACTAATCATTAAAACTGAACTATTAGACTTAGAATGTTGTTAAGTTTTCCAAATGAGTAATGTGATTTCGTTGGTAAATAGTTTTAGAAGAAAGTGAAAACTTAACTAATTAGACTTAGAAAAATCATTAAGTATTCAAATAAGTTTATGTGATTTAGTTTGTGAATATAGTGTTTGAATTAAGTTAAAATTTATCAAATTAGACATAGAATGTCTTTAATGTATGTTAAAACTTAACTGATTAGACTTAGAAAGTTGTTATGTTTTTCAAACAAGTAATGTGATTTCGTTGGTGAATAGTGTTAGAAGTAAGTAAAAACTTTATATATTAGACTTAGAAAGTCATTAAGTTCGCAAAATACTCAATATGATTTAGTTGGTGAATATAGTGTTAGAAGTAAGTTAAACTTAACTAATTATACTTAGAAAGTTGTTAAATTTTCCAAACCAATAATGTGATTTCTTTGGTGTATAGTGTTAGAAGTAAGTTAAAACTTAACTAATTAGACATAGAAAAATTGTTAAGTTATTCAAATAAGTTAATGTGATTTAGTTGGTGAATGTTTTTGAATTAAGTTAAAACTTAACTAACTAAACATAGAAAGTCTTTAAGTTCTCCAAATAAGTTAATGTTGTTTAGTTGATTAATATAGTGTTAGAAGTAAGTTTAAACTTAACTAATTAGACTTAGAAAGTTATTATGTTTTCCAAATAAGTCATGTGATTTCATTGGTGAATATACTATTTGGAAGTTAGTTAAAACTTAACTAATTAGAATAAGTAAGTATTTAACTTCTCCAAATACTCAATGTGATTTAGTTGATGAATATAGTGTTAGATTAAATTAAAACATAAGTGATTACACTTAGAAAGTTGTTATGTTTTCCAAATAAGAAATGTTATTTCGTTGGTGAATATAGTGTTTGGAAGTAAGTTAAACCTTAACTAATCATACTTATAAAGTCTTTAAGTTCTCCAAATACTTAATGTGATATAGTTATAAATATAGTGTTAGAAGTAAGTTAAAACATACCTAATTAGACTTAAAAATTTGTTAAGTTTTCCAAATAAGTAATGTGATTTCGTTGGTGAATATAGTGTTTGGAAGTAAGTTAAAACTTAAATAATCATACTTATAATGTTTTAAGTTGTCCAAAAAATTAATGTGAATTATTTGGTGAATATAGTATTAGAAGTAAGTTAAATCTTAACTAATCAGACTTAGAAAGTTGTTAAATTTTCTAAACAAGTAATGTGATTTCTTTGGTAAATAGTATTAAAAATAAGTTGAAACCTAACTAATTAGATGTAACGACCTGTTTTAGTCGATTCGAGCAGTAAGATTATTTTGATAAAAATTGGCTGGGTCGACAGATCAGTCGACGGACCGTCATGGTCATGACGAACCATCGAGGGGTTTCATTCCAAAACACTTAAACTCTGAAAATCTAGGTACTGGGATCAACTGTCTGAACTTCACGACGGACAGCAGTACGGACCGTCGTAGCCACGATGGACCGTCACAGACCTTTTTACCGAATTTGAGTCTATGAACTTTGTGACGGACGTGCAGGACGGACCGTCGCAGGTACGACGGGCCTTCACGAGTGGAGTAACCTCGACTGAGTCGAATTTCTGCTTAGAGTTCTTAAGGGGCGTTTTGGACTATTCATGCTTATAATTATGAAATTTTTGGGGTAAGAGTAATAATTTAATTACTTGGGAGGTTAAAGGAGATAACCTTGAAATAAATATTGGGTTACTTTTATCATATTTTAAAATTGATCGTATGATAATTAGGGTAAAATAAAAGAATCTAGAAAAGAAAAAGAAAGAAAGAAAAAAGACAGAGAGGGAAAACGAGGAGGAGGAGAGAGAGAGGAAGGAAAGAAGATGAAAAGAAAAAGGCATTGGGGTAGGGATATAGCTTGCTTGATTCACGATTCTTCGGTGGAGGTAGGTTTGGTTTAGCTATTTCATAGTAAACTCTAAATATCGATGAATGTATTGGGTCGGCTTATAAAGTCTTCTATGCGCTTAAATTTCGTTGTTGCAGATTTGTGATTATATAAATTGTTGAGGGTAATAATTGATGATACTGCGAAATGTTTAAAATCTTTAGATCCACTCTATAATGATGATGCCTTGGTATAAAAAGAAGGCTTGATGAAACCTAAGATGAATGAGGTTGGTGTAATGATCGGGGTGTCACGAACTGACACGTAGTCTAGGGGATAGGGTGTCACGAACCAACGTAGTATTAGACGGGATCGGGGGTGGTGTGGTGTGATGTCACGAAACGACACGTAGTATTACGGGATCGGGTGTCACGGAACGACACGTAGTATTAGGGATCGGAGTGTCACGTTCTCCCCGTTCCGACACAGCGGAAATAAAGAGAATGATCTGGAATTATGGTGGATTTTCTTAATCTAAAGAACATAAATTCCCAAACGAGTATGTGGGGTGGAGGACTTGAGACCTCATAGTGTACTGTTGGTTGTCAAGGGTTGTAATTGTTGTTATCAAAGGGTTGTACTTGTATTTGTCACTGTTAAGTGTTGCAGTTGATTCTATATTACGACTTGATTATATACATTATTCTGAGTTGGCTGATGATTACACCTACTCAGTACTTTGTAATCACCCATACTTTTACGTTCTTCTTTGTATGTCTTGTGGAGTGCAGCAACTGCACAGTGACTTCGTCTCGTCGAAACTCTAGCCTGTCTCGCAGTTGAAATCTGAGTGAGCATTATTCCTAAGCCGGGTTGGAGTTCTTCTTCGCCATCTTGATGTCTTGAAGTTCGGACAAGGACCAGCGTTTTACTTATTTTAGTTCTTAATTATTTCTTAGACTTAGGAAATTTGAGGATAGAGTTTTGAGTGTGATGACTTCTAGATTTTGGGGATGATAAGTAATAATATTTAGGTTATTTAATTGGTTATATTAATGAGTTTGGTCTTCCGCATTATATTTGTTTATTATGGTTGAAAATGTTGGGGTTTAGATTTGTTGGTTCATCACATAGGAGGATAAGTGTGGTGCCATCGCGGTCTGTTTTGGGTCGTGACAAAGATTGTTATCAGAGCTTTAGGGTTGGTGGTCTCATCACACACGGAACGAGTCTAGTAGGTCTGAGGAACGTAGTTGGACGACCCTTTACTTTTCTTTGAGAGGCTATAGAATTGTAGGAAAATTCCATTCCTTCTTCTTTTCGTCCTATTACTTGGGTCCAATTGGTATCTAGGTGATACAAATTGGTATCTGACCTCCTCACTCTATTCGCAAGTGGTGGTTAAGAAACTGGTAGCAACCAATAGCGCAAAAAAACCAGCACCGGCAAGACAGGGCTTTGCGGTCTGAGCCAACCACTGGGGACGGTAGCATCGAAGAGGAAAAGCAATGGCAAGAGGTTGGTGTAGAGGTTCGGCGTGGAGGACTTCCTCTAAGGTAGAAGACAAACACATGGTCCAACTAAGTATTAGGCGGTGACTCCCCACCGGACTTGATGAGGTAGTAAGAGAGGGTGAGGAGGGAAGGGAAAAATGAGCACTGGTGGCAAGATGAGGAATTACCACCTCAACCTACCACAGAGATGATTAACAGGTTCTTACTTATCTTAGCGGTGTTATTATTTGTATCAAGCCAGAGTGCCTCCATGTTTTCAGCACCGAACCTCAGGTTTCGGGAAGAAACATGCAGCTGTTGTGGCTCCCCGCATGGATGCCACATTGGGGAGTAGGCATGTTTCATCGATGACTACAGGACTATTAATGACGAGGGGATCAACATGATCTTTTCACTAAGTTCTTGAAGTTTGAAACCTCCAGTCTTCAAGGGGTGTTGAATTTGAGGATTGCCTATTATGATTTTCTGGTTGATTGTCTGAGCTGATACATAAAGAGGGACATAGTAGAACGATCTGGGTTGAGTTTATGACATATCAGTTTTAAGGAAATGCCAAAATGTCCTCAGGGGTGCCGATAGTACGTTGAGTGCCAAACCAGCACAGGAATCACCTATGACTTGGGCATCATTCTCTAGTTGTTTAGGCGAAGTATATACCCAGGAATTTTGAGGGACAAGAGGAGAGATGAGTTCCTGAGTCTCTAGAGTAAGGCAGGATGTCGGTACTGCTTATGAGGCTAAATTTCGTGCACTATCCAGGTATGCAACACAACATTGATTAGTCCACAAGAGCGGAGTCGCCGCTTGGTGAAGGATTGAGGTCATGAATTGGCAAACCCCTCCTTATAGTGTAGCTGCTGCAGCAAAATCCTTTCAGGAAGTGGTTTGACTTTGTAATAGAGGTTAGTTAGAGGGGGGGGTGAGGGTGAGAGCCAGGGACAACTTCACCTTTACAGCGTCGACATCTAAGAAGTTCAGTACGAGGAGGCGAAATTTAGTGGTTCGACTCAAGAGGACAGCGTACAGGGGGTACTCAGCCGACTATCACTCATCACTACAGGCTGTTAGCTGGGGGTCCACCGCAGACCCGGCAACAATTCTCTGAGTTTGTAGGTTATGCCCAGACTCCGTTCGTTCTCACAGAGACGATGCTTGGACTCCCGAGAGTGTATGGATGTGGAGAGAATGGACATATTAGGAGGTTTTGGCCAAACGAGTTTACAGACCCCTAATAGTTAGAGTAGAGGGAGGGTCATGGAGAGGCCTCATTCGGGCGGGACGCGGTGGCCAAGGGTAATGGTGGTCACCCCAATCAATCAAGGTGGCGGGCAAGCTTGGAACGGCTGCGGCGCCAACATGATAGGGGCAATGGAACAAACAGGGATCGGGCCCATTTTTATGCTTTCCTAGGGAGGTCTGAAGCAGGACATATGATGTATTGTGTTATCACAGGTAATCTTTTTGTCTGTGATTTGCATGGGCTTCTGTATTATTTGATCCTGATCCCACATTTTATATGTATCTTCCTTCATTGCTTTTTTTACTACTGGTCTTGATTTACATGTGATTTGCTTGACATGCCTATTGTGTCTCTACTCCTGTGGGTGAGTGTGTGATATTGAGAAGGTGTATAGGTCTTGTTCTTGTATCCTTTTGTGGGGAGCAAACACTCATGTTGATTTGTATGATCAGAAATGGTTTGATTTGTGAGTGTAATTCTGGGTATGATTGGCTTTCCCAAATTTTCAATCTTGGATTGTAATGACTAAAACATGTGACCACTGGCCAAGCCTGGGACAGATTTCCGCTAGTGTGGGAGGTTGATTACTTCCCCCTGTTCTATATCTCTTTTCTTTGGTCTAAGAGGTGGTTAGTAAAGGGGTTTAGCATTCTGGCACACCTCAGGGATGAACTTCTCGGTTACTTCGATTGAGTCTTGTCGGTAGTCCGCGAGTTTTGGATGTGTTCTTGCGACCTTCTGGTTATGCCACCGGATGGGGATATCGATTTTTGCATTGATCTGGAGCCGGGGCACTCACCCCATCCTTCACCCCTTATAGAATGGATCCACTAATTAAGAGGTTAAAGGCCCAACTTCAGGGTGTTAGGTAAAGGCTTTATTATAGACCAAGTGCATCCCCTTGGGTGGATTCCTATCTATTGTGACGAGAAGGATGGGAGTTTTAGGTTGTTCAGAGACTACAGACAACTGAATAAGGTGACTATTAAGAAAAGCTATCCTCTTCCTCGCAAGTGACGATTTGTTCGATCAGTTGACTAAGTGCTGTACCTTCTCAAAAGAATCGATTTTAGGATCTGGATATCATCAATTGAAAATACGGGCAGGCAGTGGTGTTATGCCAAAGACTTCTTTTTTCGAAAACCAGGCTGTGGGACATTATTGCATTTAGTAATGTTCTTTGGCTTACGAATGCCCTTGTGCTTCATAAGTCTGGATGGAAAAGGATTTTTTGCCATATCTGGATTCTTTTTATTGTGTCATGATGATCTACTGATACTCAAAGGCAGGAAAAGAACATGAGGATCATTTGAGACTATACGCAATTGTTGAGGGAGAAAAGCTTTATGCAAATTATCCAGTGTGAGTTTTGGCTAGAATTCAGTGTCATTCTTGGGGCATGTGGTTTCTAAGGATGGGAGTGATGGTAATCCTTTTAAGATTGAAGAGTGAAGAGTTGGGTAAGAACCCTACTAATGTTACAGAGGGTAGGGTAGAAGTTTGTTGGTTTAGGCTAGCTACTACCGTCAATTTGTCAAGGGATTTTCATCTCTTGCTTCGACAGCTAACAAACTTGATAAGCGAATGTTCCCCCTTTGTGACGGTCGGATATGAATGTGAAGAAAGAATTCACAACTCAAGACCTTGTTACTATTGCACCAAATTCTTACCTGCCAGTGGAAGGTAGAATTTCACCGTTTATGTGAATGCATCTTATTATGGTTGGGGTGCATCTGCTGCCATTGCAGTGCTAAGCCAGGAAGAAAGAAATGAATTTGCTATGCTTCAAGACAATTAAAAGTGCATGACGTAAACTAATCCGACCCATTGGATTTTGAGTGGCTTGCAGTAGTTTTTAGTTGCATTTAAAGCAATTGAGACATTACACTATATGGGGGTTCAAGTGTGAATCTATACAGATCATCGTAAGTTTACAATATGTCTTTCTCAGAAAGATTGATTTGAGGAGGGAAAAGAGGAGGTGGATGGAACTACTGAAGGACTATGATTATCACTATTTTGTATATAACCAATGGAACAAGATAATGTGGTGTGGTAGGGTTAGATACTTAAGTAGAAAAGCAGGGAGCAAGGGTAGTTTAGCCAACGCTGCAGGTTTTAGACGACCATGGCTTAGAGAAGTTCAGACTTTGGCTAAGGACCTTATGAGGCTTGGGAAAATGGTTGGAAATCATAGAGGAGAAAGGAGGAGTTTTGGGCCTGGTTGCTTGTGTGGGCAGATCTCTTTCTTGACCGCTTCCCGGCAGCCGCCGTAGCAGCCGCCGTTACTGCGCGACGTTGAGCCAACTTCGCGTTATGGTTCTATGGCGAGGAGAAGCTAATGACGGCAATAATACTTGATTGAGGAAGTGTAGTGAGAATTACGGGAAAAGGTATGGTTGCCCGTTGTTGTGTTTGGTTCACACTATTCTTGCCGAGGCCCATATAAACGTTACTCTCTATACATCCTGGTGATGTGATGAAACCAAAATGTATCGCGACTAAAGCAACATTTTTGTTGGAGTAGAATGAAGCGAGGGACATTGGTGATTTTATTGGCCAAATGCCCGATTCGTAGGCAAAGAAAGTAAAGTTGACACCAGAGGCCTGGGGGGACACTTCAGAAAAATGCCCATTCCTGAATGGGAAATGGGAAGAATTGCAAGGATTTGGGGTATTTGGTCTTCCGAAGATATGGGAAAGTATGACTCCATTTGGGTAATTGGTTATAGGTGAACTAAGTCTTTGCACTCATGCTCGGTAAAAGATGACTTACAATGCAGAAAGAAAGAAAAGTTAGCACAAACTTTATATCTCAGAAATTGTTCGATTGCATGGAGTTCCCACTCTCCATTCATATAGATAGAGGTACGCAGTCACTCTATGTTTTGGGAAAAATGTTTCCATGCAGAAATTAGGACCTAGGCTGGATCTTGTACTGCCTTTCACCCCTCAGACCGATTTCAGTCTGAGGCGAACGTTTAGGGTTGGAGGATATGACTTCTTGCATGTGTGATAGAATTTTGTGGTCATTCATTGGGGAAAATTCTTACCCTTAGCAGAGTTTCATACAACAATAGCTATCACTCAAAGAGTTGATATGCTCCATTTGAGGCACTGTATGGGAGGTAGATGTAGGGTCCCCCATTTGGTTGGTTTGATGCCTTTGAGGTAAGACCTTGGCGGTGGGGGTACCGATCTCTGAGGAATCGTTAGAGTAAAGGTTAAATTCATCCTGGATTAGCTTTAGACAGCTTAGAGCAGAGGCAGAAGGAATTGCAGGATCGAAAGGGTTTAGGGACTTGAATTTTATGAACAAAAAAAAAAGGGCGAACAAGTCCTGATGAAGATCACCATGAAAGGGGTCGATGAGGTTTGGTAAGGACGGTTGGTAACATAGTTCAAGTATATTGGGCCATTTAAGTTTCTTTGAAGCGCGTGGGTGGAGTGGCTTATAAATTTGCATTGCCTCCAGGACTTCAGGAGTGACACCCGTATTTATGTGTCTATGCTGAAAAAGTACCAAGGGGATGGAAAAAGACATTATCCGTGTGGGATTCAGTTCTTCCGACGAGAACTGTCTTATGAGGAGGAGCCGCTTGATATTCTGGCTAGAGAATCCGCAAGTTGAGTCAAAGGATATTGCATCGATCAAAGTTCAGTGGGAAGAATCGGCAAGTACAAGATATAATTGGAGAATGAGGATGATATGCCAAGAAAGAATCGACCTTTTTTTTTTTACAGATTCAGGTATATTTCTCCAATATATTTTCTATCCCGTGATCGTCGGGGGACGAACGATAGGGAAATTGGTATCTATTGTAACGACATGTTTTAGTCGATTCGAGCGTATAGTAGGAAGCAGTAGTATAATATTATTTTGATTAAAAACTGGCTTGGGTCGACGGATCAGTCGACGGGACCGTCATGCGTCACGACGGAACGTCGAGGGTTTTCGTTCCAAACGTTAAACCTGGAAAAATCTGGGTACTGGGGGAAATCAACTGTCTGAACTTTCACGACGGACCGTCGGAGGTACGACGGGCTGTTCACGAGATGGCGTAACCGATAAAGGCAGATTTCTGCTAAAGTTTTTAAGGGGCGATTGTGTGGACCTATTCATGCTTATAATTATGGTGAAATTGGTGGCGGGTGGGTGGGGTAAGTGTAATAATTTAATTACTTGGGAGGTTAAAGGAGAGAACCTTGAAATAAATAGTTGGTGTTACTTTTTCATTTTTTAAAATTGATCGTCTGCTATTAGGGTAAAAGAAAAGGAATCTAGAAAAGAAAAAGGAAAAAGACAGGAGAGGGAAAACGAGCGAGAGAGAGAGGAAGCACGAAGAGAAAACAAAAGGCCTTGGGGAGATTAGCTTGCTTGATCACGATTCTTCGGTGGAGGTAGGTTATGGGTTTATGCTATTCATAGTAAACTCTAAATAGCGGAGTTTGATATTATTGGGGTGTATTTGTTGTAAGTTTCTATGGCACTTAATTCGTTGTTGCATGAGGTGATTATATAAATTGGGATTGATAATAATGCATATAATGCGAAATCTTAAAAAACTTGATCCCACTCTATTAATGATGATGCCTTGGTATAAAGAGCTTGATGAACTAAAGAACTGAGGTTTAGATCGGGTGTCACTAACGACACGTAGTATTAGGGGATTGGGTGTCACGACCCGAAACGTAGTATTAGGGGATCGGAGGGTCCGTTCCGACACAGAGGAATAAGAGACATGAATCTGAATTATGGTGATTTCTTAATCAAAGAACCAATCCCAAACGAGTATGGTGTGGAGGCTTGAAGACTCCAGATGTACTTTGTGTTGTCAAAGGGTTGTAATTGTTGTATCAAAGGTTTTGTACTTGTTTTTTCATCTGTTAGTGTTTTAGTTGGTTTTATATTTATCTACTTGAATATATTGCTTTTCTATTGAGTTGGCCGATGATACCTACTCCGTAACTGTATCTGACCCCTACTTTTACGTATTTCTTGTTGTTTTGGTAGGGCCAGCAAAGTGCACAGTGACTTCGTCTCGTCAGCAACTCGCCCAGTTCTTGAGCACGTCAGAATTCAGAGTGAGCTATATTCCTAGCTCGGGCTTGATTCCTTTCCTTCGCATTTGATTTTTGAAATTCGTACATGGACCATCGTTTAGTTATTGAGTTCTTAATTATTCTAGACCTAGAATTTTCGAGAGGAAATGTTCTTGATGTATAAACTTACTTCCATATTGTTGGGGATCATAAGTAAATATTTTTCGAGTTTATTTATTGGTTTTATTAATGAGTTTTTGTCTTCGCATTAGATTTGTCTTGTTAGTTGGAAATGTTGGGGTTTAGATTTGTTGGTTCGCTCACATAGGAGGATAAGTGTGGGTGTCACTCGCGGCCCGCTTTGGGTCGTGACATTAGACTTTGAAAAGTTGTTAAGTTATTCAAATAAATTAATGTGATTTAGTTGAGGAATATAGTGTTTGAATTAAGTTAAAACTTAACTAATTTGACTTAGAAAGTCTTTAACTACTTCAAATAATTTAATGTGATTAAATTGATCAATATAGTTTTTTAGTTAAGTAAAAACTTAACTAATTAGACTTAAAATGTTTTTAAGTTTTCAAAATAAGTAATGTGATTTCATTGGTGAATAGTGTGACAAGTAAGGTAAAACTTAACTAATTAGACTTACAAAAATTGTTAAGTTCTTCAAATAAATTAATGTGATTTAATTGGAGAATATAGTGTTTGAATTAAGTTAAAATTTAACTTATTAGACTTATAAAGCGTTAAAGTTCTCCCAATATTTATAGTGATTTAAATGGTGAATATAGTGCTAGAAGTAAGTTTAAACTTAACTGATTAGACTTAGAAAGATGCTAAATTTTCCAAACACGTAATGTGATTTCGTTGGTGAATATAGTGTTAGAAGTAAGTTAAAACTACTTGTTAAGTTTTACAAATAAGAAATGTGATTTCTTTGGTGAATATAGTGTTTGGAAGTAAGTTAAAACTTAACTAATCAGACGTAAGAAAGACTTTAAATTCCCAATACTAAAAAAAAAATGTGATTTATTTGATGATAGAGTGTTTTAGTAAGTGAAAACGTAACGAAAAAAATTAGACTTAGAAAGTCTTCACTTACTCCAAATACTTATTGGTTAGTTGATGAATATAGTTTTAGAAGAGTAAATTTTAAATTAACTAATTATGCTTAGAAAGTTGTTGAGTTTTCTAAATAAGTAATGTGATTTCGTTGGTGAATAGTGTTAGTAGTAAGTTATAACTTAACTAATTAGACTTAGAAAAATTATTATGTTCTTCAAATAGGTTAATTTGATTTAATTGGGGAATATAGTGTTTGAATTAACTCAAAACATAACTAATTAGACTTACAAAGTCTATAAGTTCTTCAAATAAGGTAATGTGATTAAAGTGAACAGTATAGTGTTTTAGTTAAGTTAAAACTGATCTATTAGACTTAGAATGTTGTTAAGTTTTTCACACAAGTAATGTGATTTCGTTGGTCAATAGTGTTAAAAGTATGTGAAAACTTAACTAATTACACTTAGAAAAATCGTTAAGTTATTCAAATAATTTAATGTGATTTAGTTTGTGAATATAGTGTTTGAATTAAGTTAAAACTTATCAAATTAAACATAGAAAGTCTTTAAGTTCTCAAAAACCTAATTGGGATTTAAGTGGTGAATTATAGGCGATTAGAATAAGTACAAACTTAAATCATTAGCTTAGAAAGCTGTTTGTAAGTTTGAAAACAAGTAATGTATTTCGTTGATGAGTAGTGTTAGATTAGAAGTGAGTCAAACTGAACTATTAGACTGAGAAAGGATTAAGTCCGACAAAAGACTCAATGTGGATTTTGTGGTGAATAATATAATTTAGAAGTAAATTAACTTAACTATTAGACATAGGAAGTGTTTAAGTTTTCAAACAAGAAGGTGATTAGTCTGGTGAATAGTGTTAGTAGTAAGTTAAACTTAAACTAAATTAGACTTAAAAAAATTGTTATGTTCTTCAAATAAGTTAAATGTGATTTAATTGGGGAATTATTAGTGTTTGAATTGAATTAAGTTAAACATAAACTAATTAGAGTTACAAAATCTAAAGTCTTCAAATAAGTTAATGTGATTTTAAATGATTAGATAGGTGTTTTAGTTAAGGTTAAAAAAGACTGCGATCTATAGACTTAAGGAATGTTGTTAGTTGTCAAACAAGTATTGTGATTTCGTGGTAATTGTGGTTAGAAGTAAGTGAAAAACTTAACAATTAGAACTTTCAAAAATAGTTAGTTATTCAATAAGTTAATTGATTTAGTTGTGAATAATTTGTTTGAATTAAGTTAAAAACTATCAATAGACGTTAGAAAGCTTTAAGTTCTCAACATACTTAATGTTATTTAGTGATGAATATAGTGTTAGAAGTAAGTTAAACTAAATCATTAGAATTCGTGTCACGACCCAAAAACGAGCCCGCGAGTGGAACCCACACTTATTCTACTAGGTGAGCGAACCAACAAATCTAAAACCCCAACATTTACAAAAACATTCAAACCATAATTAACAAAATATAATGCGGAAAATCAATCTCTGAATAAACCAAATTAAAACAAGTTTGTAAAAGTTATCAACTATCATCCCCAAAATCGGAAGTCATCACACCAAGAACATCTATACTCAAATTTCTAAACTAAGAGTAAGTAAGAAGCTTAAAAATAAATAAAAATAAAAAGATGGTCAATGTCCGAACTCAAGACATGCAAGACGTGAAGGAGAGAATCCAGTCTGGAGCATAGGAGTAATAGCTCATCCTTGAAGTCTGTTGTGCGGAAGGAAACTGGCAGAGTTGAGGACGAGTCGAAATCGATGGCAGCTTGCTGCACTCCACAAAGAACAAAGAAGATACATGTAGGGGTCAGTCAAGGAACACGTATGAGTATGGGTATCATGGCAACTCAAAATAGAAAAGCAATATATATCAAGTAACATTATAAAATCACTACAATACTCAACAGGTGGAGGAAAACAAACCAAGTACAAGAACCATGGGCAACAACATCAAGCGCACCTATGAGGACTCAAGGCATTCACACCCTATCATTTGGGACATAGGTCTTCCAATTTAGTATTATATAACATGATTCCAGATTACTTCTCTTTATTTCTTATCGTGTAGGAACGTGGACACTCCGATACCTCATTCTAGTGTCGGAACGGGAACTTGATTCCCCTAATAATACTGTGGAACGTGACACCGAGCCTCTAATACTACGTGTCGGAACGTGACACCGATTCCCCTAATACTACGTGTCGGAAATGTGGGGGGGGGGGACAACCCGACCCCTAATACTAAGTGTCGGGAACTGGACACAGATCCCTAATAATACGTTAGGAACGGTGCACACGATCCACTAATCTCATCAATTTTTATTTCATAAAGTATTCGGTATGCCCAAGGGCGGCAGCTGCAACAGAGAGGAGAAAGATAAAGGGGCACAGTAATATCAACATGGCGAAGCAGTCACATGACACAGGAAAAACAGACAAACCCAACATCAAGGCATATAGAAGGACTTTACATAACCCAATACATATTCAATCGTTCTATTAAGAGTTTACTACGAATAGCATAACCATAACCTACTCTCACCGAAGAAATCGCGATAATCAAGTTACTTCTCAATGTCTTTTTGCTTGCCTCTTCGCGTCTCCCTCTCTTCCTGTTCTTTATTTTTCCTATCCAATCTTTTCGTTTGACCTAAATTATCATATACCAATTTTAGAAAAGATGATAAAAAGTAACCACTATTTATTTAAGGTACTTCTTTTAACCCCCAAAGGTAAATAACTTATCAAACTCACCCCCCTAATTCAATGAAGTTTGTCATTGAATGGTCCAAATCAACCCTTTAAAACTTTTAGCATGACAATACGACCCAGTCGAGGTTATTGCAAAACCTGTGACGGCACGCGTGTCTATGACGGTTCGTCCGGGCAGGTCCGTCACAGATTAAAGAATTAAATTCCGTCAAGAGTTTGTGAGGTCCGTAGATCTCCGATGGTCCGTGCTGGTGGCAGTTCCGTCCGTGGGAGTTGGAGTTAGACAGTAGATTCCAGTTACCCGATTTTAAGAAGTTGACGTGTTTTGGCACGAATACCTCGACGGCAATGGACCGTTGTTGTGCATATGCGGTCTTCCTACTATAGTCGAGGGCAATGAGGAGAGGAGAGGAATGAAGGAGAGTAAAAGTTAGTAACAGGAAAATTATACAGTGTTGACGACGAGGGTCCATGACGAGTCATCTCTGGCCATGACTGTCCGCTTCGACCAAGTTCAGTTTTATCCACAAATGATTCTACTGCACGAAATGACTAAACAGGTCGTTCAAATGAGAAAGATGTTTAAGTTTGTAAATAAGTAATTGTGATTCGTGCTGAATAATAGTGTTAGAAGTAAAGGGAAATCAAAAATTAACTACTTAGACATAGAAAATCATTAGTTTCAAAATACTCACTGTGATTAGTGGTGCATATAGTGTTTAGAAGTATTTTAAGACTCCTTAACTAATTATACTTAGAAAATTGTTAATTTTTCCAACAAAAAGTGATTTCGTGGTGAGAGGGTGATAGTGTTAGAAGTAAGTTAACACTTAACTGTAATTAGACTTAGAGAAATTGATTTTAAGTTATTCAAATAAGTTAATGTGATTAAGTGTGAATGTTTTTCAATAGTTAAACTTAATAATTGACTTGAAATTCTTGATAAGTTCTCCAATAAGTAATGTTATTTAGTTGATGCCTATAGTGTTAGAAAGAAGTAAGTTAAAACTTACTAATTAGACTTAGAAATTATTATGTTTTCCAAATAAACTAATTTGATTTCGTTGGTGATGAATTGAAATAGTGTTTGAAAGTTAGTTAAAAATTAACTAATTAGACTTAGGAATCTCTAACGCTCAAATATCATGTGATAGTTGGGAATATAATGTTAGAACTAAATCTAAAACTTAATGATTAACTTAGAAACGTTGTTAGTTTCCGAAAAATGAAATGTTATTTTTTGGTGTGATAATAGTGTTGGAAGTAGTTAAAAGTAACTAATCATACTTAGAAAGTTTAAGTTCTCAATACTGAAATGTGAATTTAGTTGTAGTTGTAAATATTAGTGTAGAGTAAGTAAAAAATAAAATAATTAGACTTAAATTTTTTTAAGGTTTCCAAATAAGTAATGTGATTTCGTTGGTGAATATAGTGTTTGAAGTAGTAGTAGAAAGGTAAAACTTAAAATAATCAGACCTTAGAAAGCTTTTTAAGTTGCCCAAAACTTAATGTGATTTAGTTGGTGAATATAAGTTATTAGAACTAAGTTAAAACTTAACTAATGAGACTTAGAAGGTGTGTGAAGTTTCCAAAACGTTATGTGATTTGGTTGGTGAATATATTAGCAAGAAGTTAAAACTTAAATAATAGACTAGAAAAGGTGTTAAGTTATTAAATAGTTAATGTGATTTTGTCACGACCCAAAAAGAAAGTACGCGAGTGGCCAACCAAATTTACTCTCCTATGTGAGCGACCAACAATCTAATCCAACCTTACAACCATAATAACAGAAAGAATGCCGCAGAAAA
>JAKWJA010001339.1:0-12516 GCA_027704765.1 Solanum habrochaites | reverse complement strand
GGTTAATCTTCTCTGATTATAAGACACCTTGGAACGGAATGGAAATGAGCAACAGTACTGTAGTTAATCTATCAACATTACCAATGGAGTCATACTACCCATTGTACTTTGGAAGACAACCACGAAGTTCCATTGCGATTCTCTCCCACTTCAATTAGGAATGGGCATTCTCTAAGTGTCCCAGGCCTCTGTGTTCCGACTTTACCTGCCTGCCATTCGGGAATTAGCAACAAAATCAACCAATGGAGCGCTTTCATCCTACTCCACGCAAAAATGTTGCTTTACGGTCACGATACCATCTTGGGTGCCACACAGGATGTAAGAGAATTACACACTTAGAACTAGACCTCTGTAATGTAATAGTGTGAATCAAATCATCGACCACGGAGGTACACATCCCCTTCCCTTAATTCTAAACACCTCCTCATGATTTTTGCTTCTTTAGCCTTCTCATCGCAACACCTTATCTGGATCCGGATCAGTTTCTCATCGCGTTAAATGCTTTCATTTAATCTGATTCAAGAAAGGAAGATCTTGCCTCCACACAGGCCAAAAATCCTCCATCTCATTTACCTTGTCGCCTCATAAAGTCATTAGCAATGTCGAAACCTCTCAGTAGCCAATGGAGCGTCTAGAAACCTGCACAATTGGCTAGGACTTCCCATTGCTCCCTGCCTTTCTACTTAAAGCATCTGCTACAACATTAGCTTTTCCCGGATGATACAAGATAGTGATACTCATAGTCCTTCAGTATTTTTTTTTTTTTTTTTTTTTTTATTTTTTTGTTTTTTTTTTTTTTTGTTTTCATCCATTCCTCGGTCTCAAATTCAAAACTTCTGAGTAAAGACATACTGTTAAACTTACGAGTATACGTAGAGACTTCACATTTAAACCCATATTGATAATGTCTCAGATATGCTTTAGATAGCAAACACTACTGCAGCCAACTCAAATCAGTGGGTCGGATAGTTTGCGTTCATGCACTTTTGAATTGCCTTGGAAGCATAAGTAATCACATTCTTCTCTTGCATAAGCAATGCCCCGAACCAGAATAATATCCATCACAATAAACAATGAAATTCTTTATGCTACTAGCAAGGTAAGAATTGGTGCAGTCACGCCAACAAGGGATTGAGTTGCTGAAAAATTTTCTTCACATTCGTCTACCAGACAAATGGAACACTCTCCTTAGGCAAATTTTGTCGTCGGGAAGCAACGGAAGAAAAATCCCGACAAAAGCGACGTAGTAGTAGCTAAACCAAACGAAGCTCCTTACCTCTGTAACTTAGTAGGTCTTACACAATTCGTTCACTGCTTAAATCTGGGAAGGATCCACCATCACTCAATCCTTAGGAAACCACAGCCTCAAAGAAGGACACTGAATTAGCGCAAAACTACACTTAGAGGAGTTGGCATAAAGCTTGTTCTCCCTCAAAATTTCCAATACCATTCTCAAGTGGCTCATCATGTTCGTTCCTGCGGTTTGGCGTATACAATATATCATCAATAAACACAATGACCAAGAGATCAGTAATGGCTTAAAAATCCCGTTCATCAGGATATCATGAAAAGCAGCGGGGGCATTCGGTAAAGTCCAATAGACATTACTAAGAACTCCCATAATACCATACCTGGTCCGAAAACAGCAGTCTTGGGCACGTCGTTGCCCGTTTTTTCAATTGATGATAACCAGGACCTCAAAATCGATTTCTTGAGAAGGTACAAGCACCTGTAACTGAGTCGAACAAACTCATCAATGCGGAGAGATACTGTTCTTAAAGCTTACTTTATTCAGTTTTCCTGTAGGCTATGCACATCGAAAACTCCCAGCCTTTTATTAACAAATAACAACCGGAGCACCCCAAGGGGAAGCGCTCGAACTAATGAAGCCTTTCCCTAAACAACCTTGAAGTTGGCCTTGTAACTCCCTTAAACTCAAACGGGAGACATCTATAAGGAGGGTATGGAAATGGGAGAGTACCCGGCTCCAGATCAATGCAAAAAGTCCATATCTCTATCCGGTGGAAACTAGGAAGGTCTGAAAGGAAACAGCCCCCATCCCGAAACTCAAGGATATCAAAACCGACCTCAATGAAGGTTACTTGGGTAGTATGATCCTTGATGTGTGCCAAGAAATCGTAAACCCCTTTACAACCATCCTCTGTACACGAAGAAAGGAGATGATATGAACTGGAAGTGGAGTGTTGTACACCCTCCCACACTAACGGGTCTGGGTCCCAGGCTGGCCAACGTTACAGTTTAGCATACAATCTTAAGATGCAAAAATGGAGAAAGCCAAGTTCATACCCAAAAATTACATCGAAAATCAACCATTTCTAGATAAGCGCAAGTCTAATGCGTATGGTCCCCACAAAAGTCCACCAGACAAGAACAGATACCCTTTCAAATATCACAGACCTCACCCACCGAAGTAGAAACGCGGAACAGGCATGTAAAGCAATTCACATGTAAATTAAGACCCAGTAGCAAATGAGGAAGATTACATATGAAAGTGGAGCCAGGATCCAAATATACAGAATCCATGCAATCACAACCAACAGATTACCGTGATAAACAGGCACAGATATCTCTGCTTCCGGGGACCGCCCAGCGAAAAGGCGTAACAATGGGCCCTATCACCTGTCTGCCCGTTGCCCCTACCATGTTGTGCTGCGTCGTTTCGGGCTTGCCCTCCACCCCGGTTGTTTAGTGACCACCATTACTTGGACCACCACGTCCTTAGAAATGGCGGCCTCTTCATGACCACATCTACCTCTGACTATGGGGTGGTAACTCTGTTTTGGACAATATCTCTAATATGTCTATTTCCCCACATCCATAAACACTCTCCGGGTTAAGCATAGGTCTCTGTGAACGACGGAGTCTGGGGATAACCTCGCAAAACTCAGAGAATGTTGACAGGCTCTGCGGCTGGACCCACCAGCATCTAGCCTTGTTAGTAAAGACTGAATAGGTGGGCTGGATAACCCCCACACTCTTCTAAAATAGTCACGAACTCTGCCATATCTGGAGAAGAAACACTAAACGTACACACCTCCCATTACGAAGACTTCTTAGTGCGATGTACATGGTGAAGTCACTGGTATCACTCCCTCCCATCTGTCTACACTTCCTGAAAGGATTTCGCCGGCAGGAGATACCTGTAGGCTGGAATCTGCGCAATCTGATACCTACATACCCTTCACAAAATGGCGCAATCCGCTCTTGTGGACGAAGGCAACGCTGGGTGCGTGACATACTCCCACATAGGATTAATGCACGGAAACTTAGCCTCCCATACGCAGTTGACGACATATACTGCCTTGACTCAGGCTCAGGGACTCATCTGTACCCTCCTATCCCTCAAAGTCCGGGGTATATACTTCTCCATAAACAAGCTAGAGATGATGCCCAAGTCATAGGTGGTGCTTGTGCAGGTTACACTTAACATACGAGCGCAACCACATTTGCGTTCCCCTGATAATTGAAGTAGGGCACAAATTCGCACGCACAAATCGTTCCCCCCCCAAACTTTTCTTTGGCCCATCTTGTATAGTAGTTACATGACAAATGACCAGAAAATCATAGGAATCTTCATGATTCAGCACCCTTGAAGCTGGAGGTTTCAATGTTTGACAAGAACTTACTGAAAGTTCGTGGGTGCATCACTTGTCATTATAGGTCAGTAGTCATCGAGGAAATAGATGGCCTATTCCAATGAGGGCATACATGCGGGAGCCACAGCAGCTGCAGGCTGTACCCGGAACCTGAGGTGCTGGTGCAGAAAACACTAGGAGGGTCTGGCCCATGATCAGATAACCCGCTAACGCATAGCACAGAACCTGATTAATCATCTCTGGGGTAGGTTGGCGCGTGGGGGGGGGTGGGGGGGGAATTCCTCATTCTGCAACTTGCCTCATTCTCCCTTCCTCGCCCTATCTTACTACGTCCTCGGTCGGGTGGCGGGAGCACCGCCTAGTACTAGATGTCAGGTCTTGTCCTCTTCCTCTACAGGGACGTCCTCCCGCGACCTCTACCACGACCTCTTACCACTGCTCCTCTTTGAGCTACAGCCCAGTGGGATAGGATCAGACGCATATTGTCTTCGGTGGCTGGTGTTGGCGCAGTGTTGCTCTAATTCTAACCGATCGGACGAAATAGAGTGAAGATGGTAAGATACCGCAATGGTACCACTAATACCAATTGGATCCAAAGTCTAATAGCACGAAAAGAAAGAAGGAATGGAATTTTCTAAAGTCCTATAGCCTCTCAAAGAAAAGTAAAAGGCGCACCTACCGTTCCTTAAGACTCTACTAGACTCTTTCTTGTGTGATTAGACCAAACGAACCTAATGATCTACTGACCAAGGTTGTCACGACCCAAAACGAGCCGCCGAGTGTCACCCAACTTATCTACTATGTGAGCGAACCAACCCAATCCAATTCCAACACATTTCAAACCTAATAAAAAGATATAATGCGTAAGACTTAAAATCTCATAAACGAAATCAATTAAATAACTTATAAAGTTTATCAATTACTATCCCCAAAACACTGGGAAGTCATCATCCACAAGAACATCTATCCTCAAATTACTAAATCTAAGAAGTATCTAAGAAAACTAAATAAGTAAAAGAGATGCGTCATGTCCGAACTTCAATACATCAAGACGCGAAGGAAACAATCCAGTCCGAGCTAGGAACATAGCTCACCTAACTGATTAGCTGAAGTCTAGCAAGAGTTGCGGGTGAGTCGAAGTCGAGGCACGTTTGCTGCACTCCACAAATACAAAAGAAAAGAAAACATTTACAAGAAAGGGTCATTACGAGGAACAGAATGAGTAGGTAATCGGCCAACTCAAAATAGAAAGAATATATATCAGATAATAAACATAAAATCATACTACATACTCAACAGATAACAACAACAAGTACCATAACCTTGGCAACACCCAAGACACAACTATGAGGACTCATGCCTCCACACCATACTCATTTGGGAAATAGTTCTTTAAATCTGAGTATTATTAACTATATTCAGATTCATTCTTTTTTACTATCCTGGTGTCGAAAGTGACACCAATCCTTACTACTATCCTGGTGTCGGAACGTGGACACACGATCCATAATATACCTGTGTCGGAAAACGTGACACCGATTTCCCTACTACTAACCTAGGTGTAAGTGACACCTGATCCACTCATATATCCTGGTGTCGAACGTGACACCGATCCACTACTTACTATCCTGGCTGTCGGAACGTGACACCCGATCCTATTGACCTCCATTCGTTTAGTCATCAAGCCTTTCTTTATATACCAAGGATATACATTAAACAGAGAGGGTTTAGGTTTAAGCTTCACAACCTTCATAGTTCCAACCCATTACAATACATAATCACTCCAAGCAAGCATACGATTAAGCTATAGAAAGACTTTACAATATACCCAATACATATCAATTTCGATATAAGAGTGTCCTATGAAATAGCATAAACCATAACCTACCTCCACCGAAGAATCGTGATCAAGCAGCTTACTCCTCAAGGTTTGCTTTCTTTCGTTCTCTCTCCTTGTCACTCGTTCGTCCCTCCTCATTTTTTTTAGTTCTTATTCAAACCCTTTTTCTTTTACACCTAATTGTATATAGAGTAAGGATAAAAGATGATAAAAATAACCCACTTTTTATTTCAAGTTTATCTCTTTACCCCCCACGAATTAATGATAACATTAACAACTTAACTTTATGTAATTTAACCATAAATAGTCCAAAACGCCCCCTTAAAAAACTGCTAACAGAAATCCAAGCCCAGCCAGGTTACGCAGCTGTTGACGGTCCGTCCTGCATTATCTGTCACAAAGTTCAGAGAGTTAATTCTGTGGAAGATTTGTGACGGGTCCGTCGTGCGAACGACGGTCCGTCCTGCCATTCCGTTGACGTTACAGAGTGTCGATCTGCAGTACTCAAAATTTTCAGGATCTTAACTGTTTTTGGTACGAGACAACCCTCGACGGTCAACGTCGCGCCCATGACGGTCTGTCGTGGGATCCATCGACCCAGACAGTTATTACCAGAAATAAACTCTACTGCTCAAAACGACTAATAGGTCGTTACAATATTGCACATGAACAAAGGATGGTGTGTATTGCTCATGTATAAAGGATGTGCACGTGTTGCACGAAATTCAGATCGGTGTGTATTGCATGAAATTCGGACAGGTGTGTATTGCAAATGAACAAAGGATGTGCGTGTTTGCACGGAATTCAGATCGGTGCGTATTGCACAAAATTAAGAAAGGTGTGTATTGAACATGAACAAAGGATGTTGTGTATTGCATGAAATTCATATTGGTGCGTATTGTACATGAATTCAGAGTTTGTGCATATTGCACAGAATTCGTACTGGAGTGTATTGCTCGAAGCTCTTGCATTAAGACAAGAATGTGAGTAGCATGAGATGAAACATCAAACATGTGAAAATTTTGAAGAACTTCCTTTTTGTAATGTTTTCTTTTTGTCTTGAAATCTTGCATTTTCTTTTCTTCCTGTGTTGAGCAAATGAAAAAGAAAATTGTTTAGTTTAAAGTGGTGGTTGGTTTGTGACCTTGATGCTCCCATGATTTGACCATACTCCCGACCAATTTCTCCAACTCTACTCCAAATCAGGGGCCTTGGTCTTTTCGGTACTACCAAATATCATGGTGCGACTGACGCCCAAAATATGATAAATTAAGTGACTACATCCTGTTTCTTCACGAATTTTCAGTAAAGACCTGAGGTGTTTTTAGTCCTTGCTCAATGGCATGTCAACTCAGATACTAAGCTTTACTTTTGGGAACCCGTAGTAAGCTTTGCAATCTTTACTTTATTTTGTCAAGAGATTATATCGAAAAGACTAGAAAAATATCAAACTTAAGAGTATGAAAGATTGGATAAAGAGGACTATAAACCTAAGGAAGGACATTCCTTTTTAAAAGAAAATGAGAAAGGGAACTAATGTGGAGGTATATGTCGACTTTGACTGAACCATGACATGCACTTGGACTTGACCCCTGATCCGTTTGAGTTCTTTAGTTCTCAAAATTTGAGTCATAATCAATTGATATATGTGCCCTTCATGCAGAGGTGTCGACAAATGATCATCTTTGCAAAAAAAAAATCAATGATATTTTCTCCCTTTATATTAAGGTTTCTCTAGGATTTTCATCTATAATATCTTTTTCTTTGTCATCTTATGGTGCCTATGAAGGTTTTCACCGATAAGACTCTATCTTTTTTCTTTTGATGATCAAAATTATTCTTAGAATTGATCAAATGTAGGCCTGCAGAAGAAACAGAATTTACAGATCTGACATAAAAATGACAAAAAAAAAGCCCCCCCAGTTTCTATAAAATACGGGAAAAACTATATTTGTTTGATTATTTTTATAGGACCAAAACACCCAAGGGGTTGCACGTATCCTTTCGGAATCAGGTAAAACGGTAGGTAGAAATTCAAGAAGAGGATTTTTTTCGAGAGGTGCCTTTGTTATTGTAACCCCAAACTGGTCGCAGTACATTAGAATGCGTTGAGGTGCAGCTTTTGACTGAATTTTCTAACAATTATGTCGTGATTTTTCCTTCCCACATCAGAAGGTGCAGGGCTGCTTGACTAATACTTTCTTGATAAGATACGGATGTCAATGGGGTAAAACTTTCCCTTGGCTTCTCCATTGGTGCGGGAGAAGGTGGCTTTAAGACCAGTGACTACTTCAAAGTGTCTTAGGTGCACCTTTTTGTTGTAGGCATGAGCCTTCCTTTTGCTGGGATGAAGACTTACCAAAATAGATTATTCGTCAATCCTTCTCGTTATTAATGAAAGGTGCTCTAGTCGGGTTTGACCCATTCAGTTATCTTCAATTAGCTTCAAACAATAAAACAAAGGATGGAATTCAACGTCGCAGGGAATCAAACCTCCATTCCATACACCAATAAATGAGTTTTGCACCAATCGAGGTGCGCACGATTGGTGATATCTTAAAAGTGCAAAAGGAAGAGCTCTCATGCCATTGTTAGGTCTTAACCACCATCCTCTGAGGATCCTTTTTGATATTCTTGTTGCTGCCTCCACAGCTACGTTGGATTTTTGGTCGATATGGATTAGAATGTGGTGCACAATTTTAAACTGTCGTATACCTCCTTCATCCTGATTTTATTGAGGTTTGCAAATTAGCTTGATAATAGCTCTTGGGATACCAAATCAACAAATGATGTTTGAATGGACAAAATCCACGACGACTTTCTTAGTGACTGCTTTTAAAGTGATCGCCTCCACCCATTTGGTGAAGTAATCAATTGCGACCAAAATGAATTGACGTCTATTAGAGACTTTTGGCTCAATCGATCCGATGACATCCATTCCCCATGCAACAAAGGGCCAAGGAGCATCCATGGGGTGCAACTCTGAATGAGGTGAATGAATGAGATTACCATGAATTTGACATTGGTGAGATTTTTTCACAAAGAGAAATCAATCCCTTTCCATGGTAAGCCAAGAATACCCCGCCCTGAGTATCTTTTTTGCAAGGACATATCTGTTCATGTGTGGTCGACATACTCCAGCGTGCACTTCATTCATGATCTTCTCATCTTCTTCAGCATCCACACATTTTAAGAAGTTCATATCCGGTGTTCGTTTATACAAGACATCTCTGCTCAAAAGGAAACCATTAGCCAGACATCTAGTTATTTTTGGCTTCCATTGGCATGTTCAGGGCATCTCCCTGTCTTCAAAAAATTCTTAATGTCTGAGTACCATGGCTCACCATCTGGTTCTTCTTCCACTACATTACAATAGCCATGTTGGTCCCGAACTTGAATATCGAATGGGGTGATGTAAGTGTTTCCAAGATATGGAATCATTGAGGCCAACGTAGCCAAGGCATTGCCAATTCATTAGGAAACCTGCGGATGTATCTAAACTCTATGGACCTAAACCTTTTTCTAAGATCTTCCACACATTGTCTGTATGGAAGAAGTTTGAGGTCTCGAGTTTTCCATTCGCCTTGAGCTGGTCGAATATGTAAATCAGAATCTCCCAACACAATCAATTATTTCACACCCAGATCTATTGCCATATTTAGACTCATGAGGAAAGATTCATACTCAGTCATATTATTTGTACAAAATAAATGAAGTCGAGTTGTTGCAGGATAATGTTTCCTTGTGAGCGATATTAAAAATTCCCCAATCCCTGCGCCTTTTGCGTTGGTTGCTCCATCAAAGTACAATTTGTCAGGCAGATTTATATGAACCTTACTTCTTAAATTGAGGTTAATATATTCATCTGGAAAAGAGGTATCCAATAGTTTTTGAATCACCATCCACTGGGTTCCTGCCAAGGTTCTGCCCAGCTTGGGATTTCAGTGAAGTGTGAGAAGGACTAGATAATGTTGAATTCAGTTGAGAAGGGACAAAATTTGCCCATTGTGCGAGGTCTTATAGTGGAATGGCTTCTGAAATATATGCTTCAAAGGATCCATCCTTGATATGAGGTAAGTTGTGTACGACAAAGAGGTAATGCCTTAACTTTTGAGCTACCCAAGTCAGGGTGCAACACGTCCTTTCCAAAAGGGTGTACTTGACCTCATAACTAGTGAATTTCTTGCTCAAGTAGCATATAGCTTGCTCCTTCCTATCTATGGAATCGTGTTGACCAAGAACACACCAAAAGGAATTGTCTGTCACTGAAAGATATACAAAGAGAGGCCTATAAGGTTCTGGTGGGACCAACACGAGAGGGTTGGACAAATACTCCTTGATTTTTTCAAAACCTCGTTGACAATCTTCAAAAGTTTGAAATGGGGTCAGAAGTGGTTGTGATTTGTGCAATAAATATGCTGATGTAGTTCAACCTTCGAAGTAGACTTATGACTTCGATTTTATTTTTCGAGGGTGGCAAATCCTGAATGGCTTTTATTTTGAAAGGATCCAATTCAATTCCCATTCTACTGACAACAAAACCCTAAAGTTTTCCAGATGGAACTCCAAATGCACATTTTGCTAGATTAAGCTAGAGATATATCTTGCAAACTTTACCAAGAAATTCTCAGATTTTGCACCTGAGAGCTTGTGTTTTAGGACTTGAGATTACGTCGTCGACGTATACTTCAATTTCTTTAGGAATTCATATCATGAAACATCGTGGTCATCGTTCTCATATACGTTGCCCCAATATTTTAAGACTTAAAGGAATGACCTATTAGCAATAAGTCCCCGTGGAGTGGTAAAGAAGTTTTATCAGCGTCCTCTTATCCATCAAAATTTGCTGACGCTTACCCCACCATAGCAGTCCAAAAAAGATTAAATCTCGTATTTGCCCAATAATCAACTAGAATGTGGATTATGCAAGGGAAAGTTTCATTCTGACTAGTATTATTCAAATACCGATAATCAACACAAACTCTTGTTTTCCATCCTTTTTGCATAGGAACAACATTTCCCAACCAAGTAGTGTAATGAATAGCTTGGATCACATTTGCATTCAGTGGTTTCATTGATTCTTCCTGATTTTTAATCACATCCAGTTGAATTGCCTTCTTTTCTGTATGGGTACGAGGTGGAAAATATGGATGATGTGGGAAACTTGGTGAACCACTCCTAAACCAACCACTCAACCTGTGATGTATCAAAGACCAAGCAAACCATATTTTGTATTCCAACAAAAGTTTGTACTATGCCTAGCTAATTTTCCTGATTGATATGACAAACCTATTTATTGTGTTAACATCCTCAGTACTTCCCAAATTGATTATCCAGTGTCTCACTAAGATTAGTCTTAGGTTTGTGCTCACACATTTCGTTCCTATTAATTTTCCCTAAAAGCCTCTCATTCATCATATTCAAAAACACCCTTTTTCTTGACTGGTGATGCAAAGAGAATAAAACAACTCTTGAAGTTGGGGAAGTGAATTCCTCATGATGTCATGCATCAAAGTCGCATTTACATAACTGAAACTAGAGAATAAGACTTATTAAGGGAGATAAAAAGACAAAAATGTTACTATGAAATTGGAAATTTCATTTCATGAATCAAAAAAAGGACAGAAAGTTGAAAATAACAAAATCTTTGAACTATTGGATAAACTACTGACAATAACAAAATACAAAAGAGTAAGCAAAACAAAACTACCAGACTCCTTCCATATGGGGTAAGGATTGGCTTCCCACATTGTGTTAGCTCAACACCTACAGTCCCACAAGCTGCACATCGGCAAGACTGACTTCACCACTTGGACAATATTTAGTTCACAAAACAACTGATTGAGATCCCAAATCTCTTTAATGTCTTAAAGCGTGAATGAATCTTCATTTCAGACCTTGAGGTCTGATAAACGAGAATGAGAAATATGGGGAATCTGTTGCGGCAATGCAGCAAATCAATCCTTTTGGTTCTGAGTCTTATCTCCTATTTCTCTTGCTTTTTTTTGATCCGATGCCAAGGTGCCTTGTTGTCTAAGAGAGTACGGGATCCACGATCCTTGCGAACATATTCCCAATCTTTATCGGTTGATAACCTATATTTGAGCATTGGTGTTGCTACCATTGGAAGTCGGAAGAACGGAGACATGATGGATTATAGGTCCTCCTTTTTTTAAGTGATCGCTGATACACCTCAAAGACTGGTAACAACGGAATCACATCCTTATTTTGCCTTCTACATATGGATCGAGGATCTCCATAAAAGGTGAATCATCTTCCCCATAGACATGATCGTCCTGATGGTTGTATGAAACTTGACACTTATGTAAGAGTTGATGGGATGGCCCCAGCCATGTGGATCCATGGCTTCCTAGTTAGAATTATAAGATGTTTCCATATCCATACTTGGACAAATCTAAAAGTTCCACTGGCCCAATTGTCATTTTGTTTACTTGATTTTCCCCCTCCTTGATCCGTCATACGCTCGCACAAGTACATTACTGGGGCGAATTTTGTCAAGCGTTAATACTTCCAAGCTTTCAGTGTAGAAGAGGCATATGTCTACACCCCCTGATCCTCCATCTATCATGACCCCTCTTTAACAGTAACCTTCACATTTCACTGTAAGAAACACAAGCTTTTTTTAGAGTCCTCTCCCTCCTTGGGCAAATTATCAATTAGTGAATTGATGGTTTTGCTCAAATATGCGGGTTAGCATTCTATCCCTCCAACTGATTTATGGTTCCTCTTTTCGGCACATGTGCTTACATTTCAAAACGTATTCAACACACGACGCTATGCTTCCTAGTGCAAAAATAGCTGAATAATAGTGAAATCTTACAGGGGTTTTTTCTTCAATTGTTTCCAAACAGAGTACTGGAACCTTAAGATTTTTTAAGAATTCTTCATCTTCCTTCCTCAGTAGCTGCTTTCCTTTACGGTAACTTGGATATTTTGAGTCATCGTTCCCTTTCCTCATTCTTATTGAGAAAAACATCTTCCCTTAAACGTGCCACCTCCTACTTACCGAACTTTTTTTCGACAACTTATTTCCTCGAT
>JAKWJA010001338.1:0-21835 GCA_027704765.1 Solanum habrochaites | reverse complement strand
GCGTTTTGGTGTATCTTTTGACCTTGAAATTTAGTCAGAATGTCGACGATGGACAACTATGCATAGGTAAGCCTAAAAGACTTCGAGGAAGAGTTTATGAAATTTCCAACTTTTTAATCACGATCTCTATCAATTGGGTGATTATAGCTCACGATAATCAATTAAAAATGGAGTATAGACGGGTCAGGGGTTCGTTTAATCTGAAAATGGATGGCATTGCCACGAGAGCCCACCGCTGTATAGCCAAGGTCCACCAGATATTGAGGTTGAGATTCACATTTTTTAACGTCAAAACCTCCCGATTTCCACTAAAGTCCGTGAGCTGTAGCAACACCGATCATATAAAAAAATTGGGTTATATGCTTTGTTCGGTGGCTATGTTGTCAGGGAAAAGAAGTGGGGGGGTGGAGTGTCAATAACTGATGGATTGGGGAACGAAATGGAGGGTAGGTCGGAAGAATGGGGAACATGGCTGGGAGGTGGTAGGGGTTGTTAGTGAGGGTAGAGGTACAACGTCGTTGGGCAAGGGAGACTGTGGGATGGTAGAAAGGGAGGTGAGAAGGAGGGGGAAGGATTAGTTGGGGGGTTGTATTAGAGGGGAATCGGCTGGGGGTTTAGACAGGGGAGTGTGGTGAAAACATCGGGGTACTTAGGTGAAAAGGCGATTTTACTTATTGGGTTGGCTCGCTTTAAACCTTCAAAGACAAATTTATCGTGTCTACTATGGCCAAAGGACTGCATATAAAAGGTCCTTACGGATTTACAAAATGAATTTTGATTTTCCAACTCGTTAATCTTGATCGCCATCAAGTTGGTTAGTTATAATCACAAGCCACAGGATAATCATCAAATGGGCGGTATTAACAACCACACTTTCTGAACTCTTTTGCTCTTAAAATAGATTGGACTGGCTGCAAGGGCCAACCTTTCCCTTCACCACTAACATCTTAAAAGACGTCCTAAGACAATTTTGGCATTGTTTAACTAAAAAACAGACCGACCACCATCAAGTTGTGAATCATAGACATGAGAATTGTCAAAACAACGGGTATGGAACTCTTAGGGGCTGGTTTACCTTTAACATCGCAAGGCATGGCCTCGATGTCCAATCGTCTATATAGAAAAAGGTCCTAATGGATATCAAGGATGAATTCCGCCTTTTCATAGTTCGTGAGCTATAGCACACGATAATTGTTAAACAACGGGTACGCACGCTTATGGGTTTGTTTTGACCTTACGAAGGCGACCGGCATAGTCGGAGATGGACAACATCAAATATAGACCATGTCCTAAACCAATGTTAAGGAAGAAATTAAACTTTTCCAACTGGAATCCCGATCTCCATCAAGGTTAGTTCGCTATAGCACAAAATAATCATCAAACGAGGGGTATGTGCGGTTCGATGCTCTTTTGGACCTTGAAAAATTGATTACAACAATTGCTACGGGGACACTGTCTGCATATCCAGGTCCTAGATGATGTTAAGGAAAATTTTTTGTATTTCCAACTTTTGATATCCAATCGCCATCAAATCGGAGAGCTATATGCATACATAATTGTATAAATGGGGGCTTTGTTTTTCCTGAAAATGGACATCCCTGACTGAACGGACAACCTTATGCTTTAGAGAGAAGGGCCTAAAAAGAAATAAAGGACGAGATTAGACATTTCCAACTCGGATATCTGATCAACAATTAAAGTGGTGTGATAGGAACACGGTATTGGTTGTGAAACGGTTCTTGTGGTTTTTGTTGTTGTTAAGGGATCGTTTGTACCTGAAAATTGACATACATGTCCGCCAGGGTAAACTGTCTATGTATCTAATGTCCTAACAATATGAGAATAAATTAAAACCATTTTCCCAACTCATGAAATTCCGATCGCCATAAAGTTATTGAGTTTGTAGCAAGCTATAATCATCAAACAAAAAGGGATAAGCACGATTCAGGCTCGTTTGACCCTTGAAATTGGGCCGACATTGATGCAAAGCTAATCATCATCACTGCATAGCCAAGGTCTTTAGGTTCAAAGACAATTTCGGTTATTTTTCAACTCAAAATCCCCGACCATCCATCAAAGTTTGGTGATCTATAGGTACACAATAATCGTTACAAATAGATCATTCGCCCTTCAGGGCTCTTTTGGGGGACCTTAAATAGGGTCTTACAATCACCACGAGGGCCACCCATCTTTCTTAGACAAACAATCATAACGTATGTCTAGGGGACGTGTTTTTGCTGTTCTAACTCGAATATCCTGATCTCCATCAAAGGTGTGTGAGTTTAGCCCCGTAATATATAAACACAAGTATGCGCGCATCGCATTTGTTGAACCTTGAACAACAAGGCATGCATCTGCCGTGAGGCCTAAACCTTCTGCAAATTTTATGTGTCCTCACAGATGTCAGGATGATATAGGCATTTTCCACTCGTAATCACATTCCATCAAAGTGTGAGCTTATAGCACACGGTAATCTTTACAAAAACATTGTATAGCACACTTTTGGGCTTCCTTGACCTTGACAAGGACCGTCATGGCCGCGAGGACAACCACCTTTCATAGAAGAAGTTCCAAACAGAGGTCCATGATGAATTCCGCATTTTTTATCTTGGAATACCTATCGCCATCTATGTTAGTGAAGCTTAAGCATAACGATTATCGTCAAAAATCTGAGGTATGCTGGTTCGGGTTCATTTGAACTCAAATGGGGCTATCATGGATGCGAGAGCTCGACTCTTCTTACCCAAAGTCTTAACGGATTGTCCAGGATTGTTTTTTTTGGCATTTTTCCAACTCGGAAATCCAATCTCCATTCAATATTCATGAGCTATAGAACACGACGATCAAAAATGAAGGGGGGAGGGGGTAGGCTGTTCAAGGCCTCATTTCACTTGCAAAGGTGTTGTCATGGGTGTGAGAGACTAACCATTAGAAAGAAAGGTCCAAACAGATGCCTAAGTTGAATTTCAGCAACCTTTTCCCCCTAGGAACTCCTTATCGCCATCAAAATTGGTTGAGCTACAACCACGATAATCGTCAAAAGAGGAGTATGAGAACTTCGAGGCTCGTTTGAATATGGCAAATAGGTCAGTCTGGCTGCAGGGAAAGTTTTTTTCATAGACAAGCTACTAACGAGTGTCCCAGGATGAATTAACTACATTTTCCAACTCAGAAAATCTCGATCTCCATCAGAGTGGAGCTATATCAACACATATTCGTCAAAATAGTGGATTATGCACGCTTTGGGGGCTCAATTTGACCTTTAAGGAGTGGTATTAGCATGTGTGTCGAGGTCCAACAATTCAGCATATCCAAGGGTCGTAAGAGATGTCTAGTATAAAATTTTAATAATTCAACTCGCAAAGCCCGATTTTCGCATGATTGTAAGGTAAGCTATAGACCCATAATCATAAATGAGGTATGTTGGTTTTCGAGGCTCGTTTTGAACCTTGAAAATGGCCACTAGGCCGTGAGGTCGACACTATACTTTTTTTCAAGATGTTAACGACCTCCAGATGCATTACGCCATTTTCATCCAAACTCTTAAATCCCAATCACCATCAATGGTACTTAAAGCTTATAGCAATATAATCGACAAATAGGGGTATGAACCTTTGGGAACATCACACTTGAAATGGGTCGCCATGGGGGCCGCGAAGAAAATATTCTCTTAGAAGAGGTCTTAAGAAGGGTGTCCAAGAAAAATTTCAGCATTTTCAAACATCGAAATGTCGTTCCTCCATTAAATTTTGTGGCCTATAAAACACATATAATCTCAAAAACGGGGTGAGGGGGGGCATGCTCACTTTGAGGCTTTGTTGACCTTGAACAATGGGTCGGCATGGTGGCATGGGGCTAACCGTATGGATAAGCCAAGATCTTAATACAAGGACGTCCCATCACGAATTCAATTCATTTTCAGACTATGAAATAGTAATCTGCCATCAAATTTTGTAAGCAATAGACATTACGAATTTTTTCTAAGAGAAGTATACGCACTTCAGAGCTGATGTTGACCTTGACAATGGGATGGAATGTTCGCGAGGCCCACGTCTGCATATAAGGACCTAAAGACGTCCAGAAATTGTTGACCATTTCCCAACGCAAAAATCACAATTTCCATAAAGTTGTGAGCTATAGCACACGATATTCAAAATGGGGTGTATAACAACGCTTGTGAGGTTCATTAACTTAAAAATAGGTTTTCATGGACACGAGGGAAACCATCTACTTATAAATATCCTAACACAACGTCTAGATACATTTTCGGCATTTTCAACTCAGAATCTTGACAACATAATGTTCAAATGAGCTAAAACACACGATAATTTGTATAAATGGGGGTAACTGGCGCGCTTTGGGGCTCTTTTTTGACCTTGAAAATGGGCCAGCATGGTTTCTACGGCTAACCATCAACATTTCCATGAAGTCCCCTAATCTAATGGATGTCCAAGAATCATTTGAATTTTGAAACTCATAAATCTTGATATCCATCAAAGTTCGTGAGCTATGTATACGATAATAGTAAAAAGAGGGGTATGCCTTCTTTGGGGTTGATTTGACCTTCATTATGAACCAGCATGGCAGCGAGGGACAATCATTTACATATCTATGTCCTTACGGACGACAAGGATGAATTTTGACATTTTAAAACTTTGTAAATACTGATAGCCATCAAAGTTCGTGAGCTATAGCACACGATATTCATTAAAATAGTGGGTATGTTCGCTTCGGAATCGTTTGACGTTGACAATGGGTTGGCATGGTGGCGAGGGCTAACCTGCGGGATAGCCAATGTGTTAATAGACGTCCACGACAAATTTTGGCATTTTAAAACTCGGAAATCCCAACCGCCATCAAACTTTGTAGCTATAGCACACGATAATCATCAAAATGAGGTATAAATATGCGTTTCGGGGGTCTTTTGTCCTTGAAAATGTGTTGGCATGTTCACGAGGGCCAACTGTCTATATAGATAATGTTCTAACGGACTTCAAGGACAAATTTTTACGTTTTCCAACTTGGAAATACCAATCGCCATCATTGTTGGTGAGATATAGCACACGATAATCAAAAAATTGGGGATATGCATGCTTTGGGGCTCGTTTGACCTTTAAAATGGGTCAGCATTACTGTTAGGGTCAACCATCTTCATAGTAAAATTTTTAAAGGGACCGTCCTGGAAAATTTAGGAATTTTCCAACACATCATCCCCAATAACCTCATGTTTTCGATCTATAGCACACGATAATCATCAAAATAGGGGTATGATCGCTTCGGGGCTTGTTTGAACCTTGAACATGGGTCGGCATGGCCGGCGATGGCCAAGCTATGGTTACATACGGTGTTAATAAAAGGACGCTAGGACCTAAACTTTTGACATTTTTTCCCAACTTGAAATACTACTGCAGTTTCACACACACACACACAAAGCACAACCCTTATTCTGGAATTCTTACAAAGACTATTCTTAGCTTTCATCAAATCATCAGTTTACGTTTGCAGAAAATTTAAAAGTTTTAAAACGTACTGAAGTATCTTGACTTCAAACAATTACTGCATAACAGTGATATTCTAACTGCTCAAACTAAACACCATCTACAATTGATTAAAAAATTCAAAGAAAGATTTCAATCTATCAAAAGTTTGCCCAATGGCCTTAATATTCAAACCTTGGAATAAAATGTCTGAACTCAGACGCTAGGACAACATCATAGTTATGTCTAATATTTTAAGCTAGATAATAATGTAGCATCCTCAAGACAACTCAAGAGGACCTAACAAAGTCTTGAGAATCTCTAATCCAAACCTCTTCAATGATTTCTTCAACTCTTCTCTTTCTTTCGACACTGCGCCTATAAAATAATAATCTTCATAGGTTAGACATACTGTACCAAGTATTGGGTGTTAATTTCACTATACACGTAAGGACTATGTATCACAAGCAAACTCTTTCTATAACCAACATGACATTTCTTTCTGGAAGTGAAGTCCTGGACTTTCTAATTTATTTATATGTATCATGGTAGAATATGACTATTTTAATAATTGCTTAAAAAAACAAAACCTCACTTTCTGTCATGAACATAGAAGAACTTAAGATCATGAACATAATGTTAGAACAACTCGAACTATAAATATAAATTTGCTCCTTTAGGCCTAGTGTATGTCTTGCAGACATATTTTTTTTTCCAGTCTTATTCTTCTTTTTGTTTGTCTAGTTCAAAATCTCAAAACTTTAATCCTTTGTTTTACTTACAAATGCAATGATTCATATGTCCTCATCATACATCTACTGATCATTATGTAATCCAAGAGACTAATGAAATGATTTGAGTACCCTACTCACAAGTTATTCTTTCAATTCTTGTTAAATTAGTCATAGTCTGTTGTAAGCCAATATTTATTAATCTATGTGTCCATTATTTGGTTGTTTGCATAATATAAAGATTATTGACTATGCCAATTATTATATCATTTGCATGATACGAAAAAAAGATTATTGGTTGTGCCCATTATTGGATCATTTGCATTATATAAAGATTATGGTCCATTGAATAGTCATTATGTTTTGCTCCCATTTACTGGCATAATATAACAGGTCATTATAAGCCAATATTTATGGGCTATGTCCATAACTTATTGAAAACATCATGCTTATCAAAACTGAAGATTGATATTCTTGATCTCTTACATTCTTAGTTCACTTTGAACTTACATTTCATATTCTTTATTACTTACTTTCTTAAGAAATCTTTGGAATTAAGATCATGTGAGGTAAAATGAAATACAGTGTCTACCCCTCACTCAAAAGAGGTGGTTCACCGGTCAAAGTGAACATCCATCATTTGAATAAACATGAAATCTTCTTTTTTTCCCCACACCGAAAAGGGATGCTTCACAGGCTAAAGCGAAACCACGTCCAGTCTCTTCCTATACCAAAAATAGGTGGTTCACGGATAAAGTAAATCGAATATTTCTTGAGCATTTAACCGACATAGAACATGTGAGCTAAACATGAAATCCAGTGTCTGCCACACACTGAAAAGGGATGGTTTCACCGGTCAAAGTGAAAATGCATACTACCTAGCTCTCTTAGGTGGAATCCATTGGCTAGTTCTTATGCTGGCGACATAGTTCGAAGACTAGGTCATTTCCGGAGACTCTTATCCACCTTGGTGGAGCCTAATCTCATGAGGCTTACATGTTCTTGCACAAGCTTATTGCTAGTCAATCGGTGCTTTGCTCAATTTCTTTTTCTTTATAACTTTTAGAGTTGACTCAAACATAATGGAAGCTTGCATCTAGTAAATAGAAAGGTGTTACTTAACTCTAATGGATGACTTGTATCCCTTTATTGTACTGAAGAATTTTGAATTTAACCTTACATTATCATCCTGGTTGTTACGAGACTTGTCTCACGATTACTAACACCCTCCTATGTGAGTATATTAAACATAATTGTGTAGGCTGTACTGAGACTTGTCTCACTTCATTTAACACTGGCATTTATACCTTCATGAGTTACCTGGTCATGATTAATTTTGGTTGACGAGTCATGATCCGTATATATCATATTTTTTGAAATAACATAGTAAGGCCAATACTATTGAATAATTTGGACATAACATTGTAAGCAATTATCAGCATAGCTAAACTTTCAGTACACAATTTGTCACATCATCCCATTAACCAGGTCACTCAACTTCATATGTACATAGTGATTATCTTATCTGAAGCAAATCTGAAAGGCAAGTTGACATTTACTGTAAACTAAGCTTTATAACTTACTTATAGCAAACTTCATATTCTCGAACATAATTACGGATTACCACATTCTTTATCTCATGTAACTAATACCCTAATCATACAAATCAAATCCATAGGCCTCATTAGACAATAAAAAACCAAGAAACCTACACATAATGATCAGTTAGCACAACATTCAAATTCTATTGGGAATACCACTAGTTTCTATATTCTTAAATTCATAAAACGTTATAAAATGCTCTTGGCGAAAGGAATCCAAAAAAGATAACCCATAAATTATGTAGAATCGAATCTATGAAGATCACCTCACACAAAAACCTTGAAGAATGCCTTTAAATAGCTTAAGAGAACTTTCGTTTTTCTACGATTTCCTTACCGCCTTTGAGTCACGTGTCTAAGTGAATAATCGTGTGTTCTATGTCTGAGGAACATATATGGAATAATTCAACTTTAGACTAGTTAAATTAATTGATATATTAATTATCTAATTACTAAAATGCACCTCCTAAATTGACTAAAAATAGGAGAACTTTTGACATTGCCAAATCATGGAAATTTTCTAGGGTTTTGTCTAAGACCATGATTATTAATTAATAAATTGAGTTTCTAATTTTATTAATTAAGTTACTTAGGGTGATATTTAAAGTACCCCTAAGTAACTAGGACCATAATCAACCCCTTTTGAGCATCCTAGGTTAGGTACTAGATGTTTTTTTCGGAGTTAAGGTTACTAGTCTATTTCACCCTGTTAGGTCTTAGGTTGTTGGGTGCAATTGATAATTTATTTCAGTTAGTCATAGGTTATTTTGTTAGTTAGGTAAGTTATTTAGAGCCTAGGGTTTTATAGGAAACTAAGACCCACAAGTCTTGACCCCCACATGTGCGCCTGCCCCTAACCGAATTAGGTTAGGCTTGTCTCTTGGCCAGTTAGCACATGTGCTTGCACATGTGTTGCTATACTTTCCTAACTAACTATTATGAGAGGTTCATTTGGAATGTACTCTTATTGTCCCAAGGGTCTTCACTATGTCTTTTGGCACTATTTAATGTACATTATCATTTTAAGTGGTAATGTGCTATTCTACCTTGGCTTGACACTTGGATGCCTAGTACATAATATGTTAAGTTGAGAATTAATAATATTTATCTAGTTCTTTTTCGTTTGAAGGTTACAATTCTTAAACATCTGGATTATATTTTAAATCTTGTGTAATATATAAATTGGCTAACAACCCTTAGCTAATTTCTATAAACTACCCTATATTTCTCAATATTGGGCATAGGATCCTATATAACCCCAATAGTGCATTCTTCAACATAAAAGGCTCTTACTAGACTGTATATTTTTCATGACATGATATCTTTCACACCCCCACCCCTTAAGAACATTTTCCCCGAATGAACACTGAACATCATTTTGTATCAAAGAAGTATTTTCGAAAAAAAACACATTAACTACTCTTCAAATTCTACTCTTGTGACATCTCTTCACAACTGACTCCTGGATGATTCGCATTACTCCTAAGTTATTGAAGCTTCATATAGGATATTTGAGAAACTTCCTGATCAATAATTACTTTAACCTTGATTACACTCACACTCATGCAAGCACGGAAATCACAATAACGCTATACTAAACTCACACGAATGCAAGCATGAACTCAGATAGTGAAAGTAAAAACACAGTTATGGACTTTTCAAACAAACCAAAACCCCCTACTGCACTAAAATTTATAGTCTCCATTAAACCCAAAATAAAACTTAGGAAGGCTATTTCTAACCAAAGAACTGACAGTGAGTAACGGGATCTCCAATCGGCTTTGGCCTTCCATGTTCCCCCTCACCCGGTGCCTTACTCCATACACCTTCACTGTGGGCACCTATCTTGTTCCTTATATACCCTTTCAACTATGTGATCTAAAATTTTCAACAGGAACCTCTTTATACGAAAGGTTTCATCGCTCATAACCCCTAGATAACAATTTGTTGGCTTTAAGATGAGAAACTATTTGGCTTGCTGGATTTGAAACCACGCCCTTCCATTACAAGTCTTAACTAATTTGAAACTGAAACCTTTCTACCTATTTCGATAGTATATGGTAGCATAGAATTTATGGAGACAATCCATCCAAAATTATATCAAAATAAGTAAATGGTTTATTCTATTAGGTCTACTGAGTAACTCTATCACGAACATTATTGGGCACCTCTATACACCCTTTCGGCCATGATGTTGTTTCCTATAGGTGTACTAACTAGAATGGCTCATGTAAGATCTTAGCAGCAAGTCAAATTCCACTATTTTCTAGGAGTAAAAAGGACAAGGTAGAATTCCTGAGCTAACAATCATAAAACATTAAAAGAAAAAAGCAGCAGTCAAGTGACCAATTCCGCGGGACTTTTTTTATCCTTTCATCTTTTCAACGCATAGAACCATTTTAAATCTTGGGATTTTCAGCTGTCAAAGCATTAGTATTAGTTCGATGCTTATAATATCAAGCCTTTTGGTAATTCTAAATGTTAGGCTTCCCCTACCTTAGCCCACTTTTGCCGTCCCATGAAGGCAATAGAACCTACATCACTCACCTCCCTGGCGACGACACACTTAATTCACACGACTTTCTATCACACTAGGAAATTTCTATCATTTCTCTCCTTGAATTTGGTTCTTTAGATGGAGAAGGATTACATGAGTGGTTTTTTGCACCTTTGAATTGGGACTACCCGAACTCAAAAACGATTAGTACCATTCTCCTCTCGAACATGACTGACTACGGCCTAATTTCATACTCTCTCCTGTCTCTCTTTCTCGCTAGGATTCCTCACCTTGTGTGGGGCATGTACTCATCACCTACAAAGGTCATGTTAAAATGCATCATCGCTGCCCAATATTCCGCTCTCAAATTCTTCGGACACAACAGTCACAAATCTGCTTATCTCATCCATCCTAATGGACGGCAGAGAAGATTGTATTTAAAAATCTTAACAGGACGAGGGTGAATAACATAACAATTCCGCAAAATGACCGGCCGGAAATCCGATGGAAAGGTAAGGCACTCTTCCCTGCTTGGGGGTGGGACAGAGAAGAGAATGGGACTAATATCGTGAGGGGCCTTATGCTGCGTTCGAAGGGCAAGAATGAGGGGGGGCTTCCTTAGTGGACTGTGTAGACCTTGGTGCCCGTCCTGCGGTAGTGGGCCACAGCGTTGAGAGCTGTGAAAGGAACCAGTCAGATGTGGGCAGACTTTGAGGAAATGGATCTTTGCCCGGGTGACGTGGGTAGAAGCCCCGGACGGCAAGCGGCGGAAGGTATCATTTTAGTGGTGTCTTGGGTATGGTATTAGGCTGGGTGTCAGAGGGACGTCCGGTTTTTGGGGTGATGGGAAGGAAGGGGGGTAAGGAGAGAGCGGAAGGTTGTCTCCGCGGGTGGGCTCGGTGTAAGTAGCGCGTGGTACTGGATGGTTTGTATGTAGAATTCAGGGTGCTAACTCGATGTTATTGGATAGATAAGAGGTGGTGAGCTTGATATTTGCTCGGCTGGCTGGGGCCGCTGTTGTATCGGGTTTGGGAGGCTCCCTATGGAAACAAGTACAGGCTTCTAGGAATATTTGATTTTGGTGGGAAGATCTTTGCGTTCGGGTGTCTGATGGCTGGGAACAAGGCGATATGGGGACACGTGTCCCGTTGAGGGCGTGTGTAAAAGTATGCTGTGGAGGGGTGGTTACATGCTCGCCGGGGGAAGGGTCGCGTTGGGTTTGGTTGGGGGTGTATTAATGGATAAGTTATTTTTTAGAAGATTTTTAAATACAATTCTTCTCTGCAGTCCAATAGGATGGATGAGATAAGCAGATTTGTGACTGTTGTGTCCGAGAATTTGAGAGAGGAATCTTGGGCAGCGATGATGCATTGTAACATGGACCTTTGTAGGTTGATGGTACATGCACAACAAGTTGAGGATATCATCGGAGAAAGAGAGACAGAGAGAGTATGAAATCTAGGCCGTCAGATCAGTCATGTTCGAGGAATGGTAATAATTCGTTTAGAGTTCGGGATAGTCCCAAGTTCAAGAAGGTGCAAAAACACTCATGTAATCCTTCTCCATCTAAGAACACAAATTCCAAGGAGAGAAATGATAGAATTTCCAGTGATGAAAGTCGTGTGATAGTTGGTCGTTCTCATGGAGTGAGTGCATGGTAGGTTCTATTGCCTTCTAATGGGTACGGCAAAATTGGGCATAAGGTTAGGGACTGCCTCACATTTAGAAATTACGCAAAGGCTGATTTAACTCGAACTAATCCTATGCTGCAGGCTGAAAATCGAATAATAAATGCCCCTAGAAAATGGTTCTATCGTTGAAAGATGAAAGGATCAAAAAAGTCTCGAATGTGGTCACTTGTAACTTGCTTGTTATTTTCTTAATGTTTATGCATTGTTAGATCAGAATCTACCTTTGTCCTTTTTTACTCCTTAGAAACTATTGAATTGAACTGCTTCCTAAATCTTACCTGAAGCCATTTCTAGTGTATACACCTATAGGAAACAACATCATGGCGCGAAAGGTGTATAGAGTTGCCCAATACTTGTTCTTGATAAGTTACTCATGTAGACCTAATAGAATTCCCATACTTGATTTTGATATAATTTTGTGTAGATTGTCCTCCATAAATTCTATGCTACCAATACATCGATAAGGTAGAAAGTTTTCAGTTTCAAATTAGTTAAGACTTGTAATGAAGGGCGTGGTTCCAATCCAGCAAGCCAAGTATTTTTCTCCATCTTAAAGCCAACAAATTGTTATCTAAGGGTTATGATCGATGAAAACCTTTCTTATAGAGGTTCTGTTGAAATTTTAGATCACATAGTGAAATGGTATAGGAAAAAGAAGGTCCACTTGAAGGTGTTTATTGAGTAAGCACCTTTTGAGGGGGAAACATGGGAGGCCCAAAGCCTATTGGAGATCCCGTTTACCCTCACTTTTTTCAGTTCTTTTGGTTAGAAATAACTCCTAAGTTTTATTTGGTTAATGAGACTCTAAAAATTTAGTGCATTAGGGTTTTGGTTTTGAAGTCCATAACTTTGTGTTTTATACTTTCAACTATATGAGTTCATTCTGCAATTCGTGTTGATGTTTATGTATAAGCGTTTCCATGTGATTTCCGTGTTGCATGATGTAATTAAATCAGTTTTAAGTATATGATCAGAAGTCCTCATATCCTATTGAAGCCTTCAAATAATCTTAGAGTATGCGAAATATCCAGAGTCAGTTGTTACTGAGATGTTCCCAAAGAGTAAGAATTTGAAGTAGGTTAATGTGTTTTTTTTCCGAAATACCTTCTTTGATACAACTGATGTTCAGTGTCATTCGGGGACCATGTGCTTAAGGGGTGGGGGGATAATATATCATTCCTGAAAAATATACATGTCTAGTACAGAGCCTTTTTGTTTGAAGAATGCCTATTGGGTTATATATGCATCCTAATGCCCATATTGAGAATATAGGGTGAATTTTATAGAATATAGCCTAAGGGTTTAGCCAATTCTATATTCCACAAGTATTTAAAATATAATCGCAAGATTTGTTTAAGAATTGTTACCTTCAACTAAGAACCCTCTATAATATAATTATTCTCACTTAACATATTATGTACTAGGCATCCAAGTGTCAGCCACGGTATAATAGCACATAACACTTAAAAATGATATGCCATTATAATAGTGCCAAAAGACATAGTGAAGACCCTTGGTACAATAAGAGTACATTCCAAATGACTCCAAATAGTTGTTAGGAAGTTATCAACACATGGTGCAAGCCATGTGCAACCGGGCCAAGAGACAAGCCTAACCTAATTCGGTTAGGGTCAGGCGCACAATGTGGGGGTCAAGACTTGTGGGTCTTATTGTCCTATAAAACCCTATGCTCTAAATACTTACCTAACTAACAATAACCTATGACTACTGAAATAAAGTATGCAATGCTTGCACCCAACCAACCTAGACCTAACGGGTGAAACTAGACTAGTAACTAACTCAGAAACTTCCTAGTACTAACTAGGATGTCAAAAGGGGTTGATTATGGTCCACTGTTACTGGGGTACTTTAATATCACCTAAGTATTAATAATAAAATTAGAACTCATTTATTAATAATAATCATGGTCTTAGACAAAACCCTTAGAAACTTTCCTGATTTGGTCAATGTCAAGTTCTCCTATTTTAGTCAATTTAGGAGGTGCATTTTAGTAATTAGATAATTAATATATCATTAATTTACTAGTCTACAGTTGATTATTCCATATCGGTTCCTCAACTAGAACACACGAATTATTCACTTAGACACGTGACTCAAAGGCGTAAGGAAACGTAAAAAACGAAAGTTCTCTTGAAGCTTTTAAAGCATTCTTCAAGGTTTTTGTGTGAAGGTATCTTCATAGATTCGATTCTACAAATTATGGGTTATCATTTTTTGGATTCCCTTTCGCCAGAGCATTTTATTAACGTTTTGAATTTAAGAATATAGTAACTATGGTATTCCAATAGACTTTGAATGTTGTGCTAACTGATATTATGGTGTAGGTTTCTTGGTTTTTTATGTCTAATGAGGCCTATGGATTTTGATTTGTATGTTGGTTATAGTTACATGAGTAAAGATGTGGTAATCCGTAATATGTTCGAGAATATGACGTTTGCTATAAGTAAGTTATAAAGCTTAGTTTCCGTAAATTCCACTTGCTTCAGATAATGATAATCACTTCCGTAACATCATAAGTTGATGACCTGGTTAATGTGGATTGATGTGACAATTGTTTACTGAAAGTTTAGCTAATGCTGATAAATTGGCTTACAATGTTATGTCCAAATTATTCAATAGTATTGGCTTACTATGTTATTTCAAAAATATGATATATAAATGGATAATGACTCAGTCAAACCAAATTAATCATGACCAGTGTAACTCATTGAAGTTACTATAATGCAGTGTTAAATGAAGTGAGACAAGTCTCAGTTACCATCATAGCACAATTAGTTTAATATACTCACCTAGGAGGGTGGTAGTATCGGTGAGACAAGTCTCGTAACACCAAGATGAATAATTAAGGTTAAATTTCAAAATTCTTCAAGTAAATAAAGGATTACAATCAGCCATAGAGTTAAGTAACCTCATTACTAGATGCAAGCTTCCATTATGTTTGAGTCAACTCTAAAAGTTATAAAGGAAAAAGAATTGAGCAAAGCACCGATTGACTAGCAATAAGCTTGCAAGAACATGTAAGCCTCATGAGATTAGGCCTCCACCAAGGTGGAATACGAGTCTCCGGAAATGACCTAGTTCTTCGAACTAATTTCGCCAATAGAACTAGCCAATGGATTCCACCTAAGAGAGCTAGGTAGTTGCAGTTTCAACTTTGACCGTGAACCATCCCTTTTCAGTGTGGGCAGACACTTGATTTCATGTTTACTCACATGTTCTAATGTCGGTTAAATGCTAAAATATTCGATTTACTTTATCCTTGACCCCTATTTTGGTATAGGAATAGACTGGACTTGGTTCGCTTTATCCTGTGAAGCATCCCTTTTCGGTGTGGTGGAAAAAGAGATTTCATGTTTAGTCAAATGATGGATGTTCACTTTGACCGTGAACCACCCTTTTGAGTGAGGGGTAGACACTGTATTTCATTACCTCACATGATCTTAATTCCAAGATTGCTTAGAAAGTAAGTAATAAAGAATATGAAATGTAGTTCAAAGTGAACTAAGAATTTAAGAGTCAAGACTATCCAATCTTCAGTTTTGATGACCATGATTTTTCAATAAGTTATGGACATAGCCATAAATATTGGCTTATAATGACCTGTTATATTATGCAGTATGGGGAGCAAACATAATGACTATTCATGGACCGCTAATCTTTTATAGAAGGGCAAATGACCAATAATTGGCACAACCAAATAATCTTGTTTTCGTATCATGCCAAATGATATAATCATTGGCATAGTCAATAATCTTTTATATTATGCAACCACCAAATAATGGACCTAGTAATAAATGTGGCTTACCAGACTTATGCTAATTAAACAGAATTGAAAGAATAACTTGTGAGTAGGGTACTCAATCATTCATTAGTCTCTTGATTACTAATTGATTCATTATATGTCTGAGACTATAATGAATCATTGCATTGTAATAAAACAAATGATTAAGGAGATTTTTGAACTAGACAACAAAAGAGAAAGACTGGAAAAAAAAATATTTCTGCACGACATAACACTCGGCCTAAGGGAAAAAGCAATATTTATCAATTTATTATCCGTTCGAGTTGTTCTAAAATGATTTTTTCCTGAATTCTAAGTTCTTATTTCATACAGACAGTGAGTTTTGTTCTTTTTAATCATTAAAATATGTCATATTCCATACCATGACTCACATATAAAAATTAAGAAGTCCAGTGACTTCACTTCCAAATGTCATGTTGTTATAGAAAGAGCTTTTCCTTGATGATACATAGTCCTTACGTGTATATGTGAATACACCCATACATGTTTTGGTACAATTATGTACTAACCTTGCTATTATTTTTATAGCGCATGCCGAAAGAAGGGTGAAGAATCATTGAAGCGTTTGGATTAAGCGATCTCCGACTTGTTGGTCCTCTTGAGTTTTGAGGATGCTACATTTATTATTCTAGCTTAATATTAGACATAACTAGTGGATGTTGTCCCTAGCGCTTGAGTTCAGACATTTTATTCAAAGGTTTGAATTAAGGCCATTTGGCAAACTATTATGATATATTGAATCTTTCATTTGAATTTTTTAATCAATTGTAGATGGTTGTTTAGTTTTGAGCTAGTTAGAATATCACTGTTCTGCAGTATTGTTTGAAGTCTAAGTATACTTCATTACGTTTTAAAAATTTTAAATTTTCTGCAAAATTAACTGTATGATTTTGATGAAAGCTAAGAATAGTCTTGTAAGTGACCTCTGAGAGGCTAAGATGCTAATCGCGTAATAATTCCAGAATAAGGGTGTGATAACTGCAGTCGGTATTTTCAAGTTGGAAAATGTCAAAATTAGTCCTAGACGTCCGTTAAAACCTTATGTAACCATATGCTTGGCCATCGCGGCCATGCCGACCCATGTTCAAGGTCAAACAAGCCCCGAAGCGCTCATACCCCCTATTTTGATGATTATCGTGTGCTATAGATCCGAAACAATGATGGTTATTGGGATTTATGTGTTGGAAAATTCCTAAATTTTCCATGGACGTCCTTTAAAAATTTTACTATGAAGATGGTTGACCCTAACAGTAATGCTGACCCATTTTAAAGGTCAAACGAGCCCCAAAGCATGCATATCCCCCAATTTTTATGATTATCGTGTGCTATATCTCACCAACAATGATGGCGATGGTTTTCCAAGTTGGAAACGTAAAAATTTGTCCTCTTGACAGTCCGTTAGAACATTATCCTATATAGACGTTGGCCCTCCGTGAAACATGCCAACACATTTTCAAGACAAAGACCCCCGAACGCATATTTATACCTCATTTTGATGATTATCGTGTGCACCTATAGCTACATTTTGATGGCGGTTGGGATTTCCGGTTTTTCAAATGCCAAAATTTGTCGTGGACGTCTATAACCACATTGGCTATCCCGCAGGTTATCCCTCGCCACCATCCACCCATGTCCACGTCAAACGATTCCGAAGCGAACATCCCACATTTTTAATGAATTCGGGTGCTATAGCTCACGAACTTGAGGCTATCAGTATAGCAAAGTTTGAAAATGTCAAAATCATCGCTTGTCGTCCGTAAGGACAATAGATATGTAAATGATTGTCCCTCGCTGCCATTCTGTCATAATGGACCAGGGGCAATCAACCCCAAAGAAGGCAATACCCACTCTGTTTACTATTATCGTATACTATAGTCTCACGAACTATTGAGGGATATCAAGATTTAATGAGTTTCAAAATGGCAAAATCCTTCTTGTACATTCCATTATGACCATGGCAATGTTGATGGTTAGCCGTAGAAACCAGCTGGCCCATTTCAGGTCAACTAGCCCCAAAGCGCGCTACCCCTATTTATACTAATTATAGTTGTTATAGCTCATAAACATTGATTGGGTGTACAAAGATTCCTGAGTTGGAAAATCCGAAATTTTTCTAGACGTCTGTGTAGGATCTTTGATAAGAGATTGTTTCCCTCGTGTCCATGCAAACCTATTTTTATTAATGAACCTCAAGCGTGTAGACACCCATTTTGATGTCTATCGTGTTGCTATAGCTCACCAACGTTTATTGAATTGTGATTTTTGAGTTGGAAAATGTCAACATTTTCCTGGACGTCCCCGTTAGGTCCTTAGCTCTGCAACGGTGGCCCTCGCGAAGCCTCCATCACCATTTTCAGGTCCAATCAGCTCTGAAGTGGCGTATACTTCTTCTTTATAAAATATCATGTTCTATTGCTTACAAATTTGATGGCGATTACTATTTCAGAGTCTGAAACTGCCTGAATTCCGTCATGGACTGGTCCTTTAAGATCTTTGCTATCCATACGGTTTAGCCCAGCCACCATGCCGACCCTTGTCATGTCACACAAAGCCTCAAAGTTGGAGGCATGCCCCCCTCCCCCCTTTTAACATTATCATGTGTTATCTCACAACTTTAATGGAGAACGACATTTTCGATGTTTCAAATAGAATGCTGACATTTGTTCTTGGACATCCCTTAAGACCTCTTCTAAGAAGAATCTTTTTTCTTTCGCGGCCTGGCGACCCATTTTCAAGTTTGAATGTTCCAAAGCGTTTCATACCCCTATTTTGTCGATTTATTGTTCTATGCTTATACATTGATGGGTGATTGGGATTAAGGTTTGAAATGGCGTAATGGCACTGGATTTCGTTCACAATCTTGAAATACATATAGTTTACCTCACGGCTTGTCGGGGCCTATTTCAAGGTCAAACGACCTCCGAAACCACCTAACCCTCATTTTTATATTATCCGTGTTCTATAGTCTTACTAACAACATCATGGAAAATCGGGCTTGCGAGTTGAATTATTAAAATTTTATACTAGACATCTCTTACGACCGTTGGATATGCTGAATGTTGGACCTCGCACCATGCTAATCCCACGTTAAAGGTCAAATGAGCCCCAAATCCGTGCATAAATCACTATTTTGTACGAATATAGTGTGCATCTAGCTCACCAACGTCTGATGGAGATCGGATTTCTGAGTTGGAAAATGTATAATTCCATCCTGGGAACTCGTTATTGAGCCTTGTCTATGAACAAAACTTTCCCTCGCGCCATGCTTACCTATTGCATATTCAAACGACCCTCGAAAGTTTCTCATACTCCTTATTTTGAGACGATTAATCGTGTGTTGTAGCTCACCATTTTGAAGGCGATCAGTATTTCCTAGTTGGAAAATTGGAAATTCAACTTTAGGGCATCTGTTGACTTTTCTATTCTATGGTATCTCTCACACCAACCCAGAACAAAACCATTTGCAAGGTGACATGAGCCTTGAAACATTGCATACCCCTCCCCTCCCCCTTTCATTGTTTGATCGTCGTGTCTATAGCTTCATGAATATTGATGGAGATTGGAATTTCCGAGTGGAATGCCAAAAAACATCCTGACATCCGGTTAAGACCTTGGTCAGAATAGTTCTAGCTCTCGCATCCATGCTAGCCCATTTTTGAAGTCAAATGAACCCGAACCATGCAACCTCCGTTTTGACGTTATCTTATGCTATAGCTCACTAACATAGTGGCGATAGGTTAATTTCCAAGATAAAAATGCTGAATTCATCATGGACCTCTGTTTGGACTTCTTTATGAAGATGGTTGTCCCTCGCTGCCATGACGTTCCATTGTCAAGGTCAGGAAGCCCCAACGTGTGTATACGCAAATGTTTTAACGATTACCGTGTGCTTAGCTCAACACGACGGTTGATGGGAATTGTGATTTACGAGTTGGGAAAATGCCTATATTCAGCCTGGACATGCTGTTAGACCATAACTTTGCAAAGTTTAGGCCTCACGGATATTCATGCCTATTTTCAATGTCAAACAAACTGCGATCGCGCCTCCACGGTGTTTATCTATTGACGTGTTGCTACAAACTCACAAACTTGATGAGATCAGGATATTCGAGTTAGAACCTGCAAAAGACACGTCCTAGACATACGTTATGATGTTGTCCCTAAGAAGATGGGTGGCCCTCGTGGTGATGTAAGACCATATTTTAATCAAAAGACCCTAATGTCGAATGCTCCCTATTTTAACGATTATTGTGTACTATGATCACCAACTTTGAATGGATGTCGGGATTTTTTGAGTTGAAAAAGAACCGAATTGGTTCTTTGATATCCTAAAGGACTTTGGCTATGCAGATGATTAGCCTTTGCAGTCCATGTCTGCCCAATTTCAAGGTCCAGAAACTAGCCTTGAATCGTCTTATCCCTTGTGGTTGATGATTATTCTTGTCTACAACTCACTACCTGGGCGGGGGGGGGGGGGGAGGCGATCGGAATTTCTGAGTTGGGAAATGTTTAATTTCATCCTCATATTTGTTAGGACTTAGATACATATACATTTTTACCCTGGCGGAATGTCTTTCAAATTTTCAAGGTCAAACGATCCCTAAAACACAACACAACACAGTTTTCACAACTTACCTGGTTCTTTATCTACACCACCTTTAATGTTGATCAGGATATCAGTTGGAAAATGTCTAATCTCGTCCTTATTTCTTTTAGGACCTTCTCTCAGCTAAGGTTTTCCCTTGCAGTGCGATGTCCCTTTTCAAGGAAAACAAGCCCCCATTTATACAATTAGCGTATGCTATAGCCTCTCCTATTTTGATGGCCGATTGGATCTCCAAGTTGGAAAATACAAACAATTTTCCTTACATCCATCTAGGACCTTGGCTATGCAGGACATTGTCCCTCGTAGCAATGTAATCATTTTCAAGTGTCAAAAGAGCCTCGAAGCCACATACCCCTCGTTTTGATGATATTTTGTTCAATACGCACTACCTTGATGGAGAATTCGGGAAATTCCCATTTGGAAAAAAGTTTTTTAAAAATTTCTTCCTTTAACTTTGGTAGGACATTGTCTATATTGATGTTGTCCTCTCCGCTATGCCGGTCCATCTAAAGGTCAAACAAACCCTAAGCTTGCGTACCCCTTGTTTTACAATTTCGTGTGCTTAGCTGCACGACTATAAATGGAGGATTCATCCTTATATCCTTAGGACCTGTTCATATAGACGATTGCCCCGCGCCATGCTTGCCGATTTTAAAGTCAAACCAGCCCCTAAGAGTTCATACCCTTTTGTTTGACATTATCATGTCCTATATATCACAACTTTGATGTGGGTCGGTGTTATTTAGTTAAACAATGCCAAAATTTATCTTGGCACGTCTTTTTAAGATTTTTGTGCCAGGTTGTCCCTTGCAGGCCATTCCAATCTATTTACAGAGCAAAAGAGTTTCCGAAGTGTGCATACCCCATTTTGATGATTACTGTGCTATAACGAACAACTTTGATGGCGATCAAGATTAACGAGTTGGAAAAATTCCACAATTCATTTTGTACATCCGTCAGGACCTTTTATATGCAGTCCTTTGCCCTATTAGACACGATAATTGTTTGAAGGTAAAGCGAGCCCCGAACAACGCATACCCCAATTTTTCTATTACTCGTGTGCTACAGCTCACGTACTTTAGGGAAATCGGGAGTTTTGATTTAAAAAATGGTGAATCTCAACCTCAATATCTGTTAGGACCTTGGCTAACAGAGGGGGGGGGGGGGGAGGTTGGCCTCTCTGTGGCCATGCATCCCATTTTCAAGATTCACGAACCTGACCCGTCATACCTCCATTTTTAATGATTATCGTGGCTATAACTCCCAACATTGATAGACAGAATCGTGATTTAAAAGTTGGAAATTTTCATAACTCTTCCTCGACGTCTTTTAGGGACTTTACCGATGCATTAGTTTGTCATCGTCGACATTCTGACTACATTTCAAGGTCCAAAGATACCAAAACGCGC
>JAKWJA010001337.1:0-21078 GCA_027704765.1 Solanum habrochaites | reverse complement strand
CTCCGATCCGGAAGTTTTCGCGAAGAGAAATAAAGATGCTGGCTCCCCTTCCCTCTTATTTTCCCGCTTTGCTAATCTCCTCTAACGCGGGCCGGGGGGCGGCGACGGGCGCGTGGGAGGAAGAAACCTAGGAAGATGCTCGTCTCTTAGGTCCTTTTTTCGGTGAACACAGGACAAGCGCCCTCTTTTTGTAATCCTGCAAGCTTTCCAGATTGTTGTATGGATAGTTGAACGCATGCGTAGATAGGACCTCAAATTATGTTTGAAGCAGATTGTTCACAATCCAAAAACCACCCCCTATTTTACTAAGGCTGGAACGAATGCCACAGTTTCAGATAAGGGAATGCTTTTCCCCAACCATTAAGTAAAGGATCGACGAAGGGAGGGAGGAGGTGCGGCGGGGGAAGGAAAACGCTTTACGGAGATCGAAGAGGGGAGATTTTTTTTTATCGAAAACGAAGGAGGCCGATGATGGCCTACGGTGCGTCTTATATGAAGGGAACACGGCATTTTTTTGAAGACGTGGTCATGATTGGTCGGGCCCCTATACTTACGGTCACGTGGATTGAACGCCCCTTCCTCGTTCCGCCCCTTCCTATGGGATAGCAGCCTTCGGGCTTTGCCTGCCCTTTCTAATAAAAATTCCGGCTAGGCCCGGGAAAGCGCTTGCACAACTGGAAAGGAAGGGGTCCCAATGAGCTGCTGGTCAGCCCCCTCTTAGTCAATGGGCAGTCAGCAGGTTGGCATCTTACTACAAACGAGAGCATCCACTTCAGTAACACCGTTCTCTGTACGGCAGCGTGTGAATGGCCGAGAGCGGACCTTGTTGGTATATAAATCCAAGTCAGAGTAGAGTACAGGAAAGCGTCTGATGGAAAACTACTTTTCACGTTCGGTTCAGATGAGCACTTTTTGAGTTTGAGAATTACCTCGTTCCTTTCGTGTGAATTCCCAGCGGCGAATTTCAAAAACTTTGGGGCCATATTCTTTCCATCTCTCGAGCCCCGAAGAAAACCCCTACCCTTCGGACACCATATATCTTTTGACTCTATATATGTGGGCACTTGATATCTATGAGGGTTCACCCACCCCGGTTACAGCATTCCTTTATATTGCGCCTAAAATCTCTATTTCGTCTAATATTTAACGTGTTTCTATTTATGGTTCTTATGGAGCTACATTGCAACAAATCTTCTTTTTCTGCATCATTGCTTCTATTGATTAGGAGCACTGGCCGCCTGGCCCAAACGAAAGAAAAGATCTAGATCATCGTTCAATTGGACATGTAGGTTGATATTGTACGGGTTTCTCATGTGGAACCATAGAAGGAATTCAATCACTACTAATTGGTATCTTTATTTATGCATCAATGACGATAGATGCATTCGCCATAGTTTTAGCATTACGGCAAACCCGTGTCAAATATATAGCTGATTTGGGCGCTCTAGCCAAAACGTATCCTATTTTGGCTATTACCTTCTCCATTACTATGTTCTCATATGCAGGAATACCCCTGTTAGCCGACTTTTGTAGCAAATTCTATTTGTTCTTCGCCGCTTTGGGTTGTGGGGCTTACTTCCTAACCCCAGTGGGAGTAGTGACTAGCGTTATAGGTCGTTGGGCGGCCAGAAGGTTGCCACGACTAAGTAAGTTTGGGGGACCGAAGGCAGTTCTCCGTGCACCGCACACGTAGCTTACCGAATCAGTTGCGACACGGATGGGAATGCATGATAGAAAGATAGGGTCGAGTCGATACATCAAAACCGTCTACCCTCAAATTATCCTTGTACGAGTCCACAATTACTACACGAGATGAACTTGGTTTTGGTGAATTTGAAGTTGGCCTTTAGGTGTTAATGGAACTCCCAGGTTAATTGCCGCGCGATCGTATTTACTGAGGTGATCCCCGGCCAGTTTTGAGAACGACGCGAGCCGGGCCGGGTCTCGATTCAGAAAGATGAAGGGCCCAAAAGTCTAAATAGGGGGTGAAAAATTCCCCATCTCATGGGGGCAGAAAACGAATCGACATCGATGTGATACAGCCCCTTTCGATTTTAGTGGGAAGAACGGAGAAGGTCCATCCGACGAAACCGTACAATGAAGAATAAGAGGAAGAGCAAAAGCGCCAATGAGTGCGCGAAGAGCATGCGGAACGGGCACGGGAGAAAAAGAGTGTGGAGGAGGAAGCGACGAGTCATTACCTTCGATTCCTGGGCCCAACGCAGGTAGTGCGCTATTTCCTGGCCAAATCAAGGATTTGGGGCTTTTGCTACGCTAACAACACTATAGAATCCATTTTATTAGTAATATATATGAAATGAAAATAGATCCATCCATCTATCCTAATCCGATTCGATTTTGTATCGAAAAAAGAATCGATTTCATTCAACCTTATTTCAAGAACAGGCGCTTAGTCCACCCCGACCATGAAACGGCTCTGCTGAAAGGGGATGGAGAGGGTCCGTTTAGTACCCGAAGCACTGGAGTGATCTAGTAGACGGGAAGGGGCATAGAAGTGCCTACTACTACACCCAACACTAACTTGGCTCAACACATTTACAGAGCTAACCCATGTCCAAGTGCCTGGCAGAAGCAAGGGGGGCCTTCAATCCTACTTCTTTTAAAAATTTTCCCATCTTCGCCAGGCTTAAACGGGGCCTTACTTATTCAGGGGGGAGAGTGGAGCCTCGAAAAGCACTGTGAGAGGGAAGAGATCCTTGGCCCGTCTTCATTCTCTATAGGGTTCAAAAACCTTCTCTCAACATAGTGAACAACGAGCCAGGCAGAGATGGAAGAGATCAAAACACGGGGAATTAAGAAGAAGCAAGCTCGCTTCCTTTTTGATCATTTGATAGAGGGGGGATGAAGAAAGTGGACAAAAGAGACCTCGAATTTGTCATCAACCAAATACAGGAAAAGAATCATATTGAAAACGCTCCTAACCCAACCCTTCCTTCGTATAGAGCACGTGTATTGTAAGTGATCCGAAACCTGCCGGAAAGCGAGCATCCCATAGAGGCAAGTGAATTTGGTGAGCCGTTTTATGATGGGCAACAGATCCTGCGGTTAGTAGAGGATCTCAGCTGTAGGTAAGTACCCCCTGGTTTCGGGGGTGGACCTTTTAACTATTTATTATATACGCTTAGCGAAAAGAATGTTTTTTGATAACCTAGGACCAATGGATTCTATATGACCAAATGGATCGTGGAAAGTCTTACTATAGCAATGGACTTCTCTTTCATACTCATTCTTCCATATACCCTCTCCTGTCTCAGTTACTCCTAAGAATGGCACTCAGTTCATATCTTTTAGTTCGATCAGGACAAGGTTCAAGAAAGGGTGGGCCATGATAAAGAATCGATGGGAAAACCACAATGCTAGCAGCTGGCGGGCCTCGCATTTCTTTTCATTAATGAAACCCGCCAGTTATTATTATATTGAACTCAAATAAAAGGACAAAAATTTGGATTGAGAAGGACTTGTGTCAAAAAAAAGACAACAAAATTCTTGTGCTTATTTGGATGCGTCTCTCAATTTTGCCCAAGGACTAGAGAGGGGATTTTCCTACCAAAAGAATGAAAAATTGCGTAGCTTCAAAGGATGACCTTGTTTACTTCCTTTGAGCCCCGTCACTTCTTTTGCGACTGCTAAAGATATTTGTTTGAGAATGTAATCCCAAGTCTTTCTGGATATTAATCTCTGTATCCGTCATTGGTGAGTCCACTTAAGTGTATACTTGCGACGATTATGCCGGACTTGCTCAATTGGTGAACTTGAGAATGTCGAGTCTATGTTGTTCATATTGTATTGAAATCCATTTCAACCCTCGCCGAATCGCGGAATACGGGAGCATGCTACTGAGTTACGGCTGTGGAACAGGCGAAAGGAGATTGGGAGAGAAATCCGTTCCACCTTCATCGCTATTAAATGGCTTAGCGAACTCAAGAAGCAAAAAAAAACCCCCCCCCCCTTTGTCAGAGACTAAGATACTTTAACGATTATATAGTTAGGTCATAGTTAGGTCGCAGTCCTATCAGGGGGTCGTATACACGTTTGCAACCTTTTTGTCGGCTATAACAATGTCGTCACCGAGAATGGCTTTTTGAAAACCTTTGCCCTCTATATACTTTCTCAGCCGAACACTAGCATACTAGCATAGGGTGAGTTAGTTTAAATGCAGGCGTCAAACCATTTAGCCGGGTTGGGGGTTGGTGAAGTCGGTATTCGCGAAGGAAGAATGCTCTTCATCTCCCCTCGCCGTAATTATCTCTGGAAGGCGCCCTCACAACCCCATGACTCCTGCGGGCTACGTTTGAACGAAAACGAAGTACGGACTTCTTCCACGAGCGAATGACTGAACTACTTGGAGAGGGGCGCCTAGTTAACGGAGTTAAGAGGAAAGCGCTTTTGTTAGTGAAGCGAGGCCTCACACATCAAACATATTCTTTATCTTATGAAACCGAGTGAGTATAGAAGATTAACCACAGCTTGTGTTGGGCGATACGAAACGACGAAGTAAGATGCTCCCGGAATGCTTTTGCTTACCGGACAAGAAGGATTATTAGACCTATTAATTATTAATGGACTATAGCGAACCATAAGGAAGACCCTCGTGGTCTCCCTTTGACTTGCTAGGAAACTGAGATCACACTCTTTCCTACTCCAGACAAGTAGTACGGGATACGGACTATAACTCAAGCCTACTGCTCCGTACAGAGTCAGGATTCAGGGATTTCAAACACTCTAATGGACTATAACAGCTGAGTAGTACAAGTACAATAGCCCTGAGTGACTCTTGGCTGCCTTCAGTGATAGACGCAATTACTTGGACGATTCTATTCCTACGAATAGAGACCGCAGAGGAAGGCGTTGTCACGAGACCCGCCCTCCGGGATAGAAAAAGAAAAAAATCCTAAGTGGCTTCTTGTTTGGGGTATTGACCGTCTGCTGTTCGGGGATGCCTATTGGTGCAATTGACTATATGTTTGAATTTAGGCAAACATTGAACAATACGTTGCCAAGGGAAATTGAATAAATGCAAGATAAAGAGAAATTAAAAACGAAACATAATGAGGTCAAATCTAAAGAGTATATGGCCCCAAAACACCGACAAAGGGGGGGTTTTTTTTTTTTTTTTTTTTTATTTCCCTCCCTGCCCAAAACTACTAATGTAAGAATGCTTCGCCCTGACTAGATAGTCTGGGAAGGTAGGTAGTAAAGAGGGGATTCTAGGGCTTCTTTGACTTCTTATTCATAGTTGAGATACTCCCAACCTCCACTAGCAAGCAGCACCGGAGTTAATCGTAACGTTTTGATCTGGGGGTCAGGAGCAGAGGTTGTAGTATCGTAGCCAATGCTCTTTGATCACCGTCACGAGATTTGACTATAGCTAATCAATCTCCTGCTTTCATGGAGTTTGGAATCTTAATGCTATACTTAGAGCGGATCTAGAAATCCCAAGGTAGTGGTAGTTGGATTGGTGAAATCCGATAATCGATTGGCTTTAGAAAGGCGAAAGGCGGCTTGCCCAACCTAGACATTGTAACTAAAAGTCCTGCCTACTTCTCTTCTAGGCTTAGGGTAGTCCTAGACTACCTTCTTCTTTGCTGGCTTGGGAAAGGACCAGAGGGCTAGGATACCACTAACTAGAAATGGACATTAACCAACCTTCCATGGTCTAGGTTCAAGGACAATACAGATTGTGGCTTGGAGTATCTAAGGAACGGTAGTCGTTTAGTGCGACAGCACTCTGGCTTCATGGACCTAATTTTTAGGGACGGACTCGCTAGTGTCCAGGGGTGACGTGTTAACACTGAATGCCCACAAACACTATTTTTCGAAGGGCTGAATCCATAGAACCTTGGCCATTACTTTAACGGAGGATGCTGGGTATGCAGGATCGGTTGCCAACGGTTTCACATCCTGGTGAATCAAGAGATTGGCTTGAAAGGCTTTCCAAAATAGCCATAGGACATTGCGGTTGTCATTCTTCTTTAATCGGTCGCACCAACTTGTCCGCTTGGGAAGGGAACTTGGTGGAATTCCCCAATTCAAAGAAAAACACAGCGAAAGGCAAGACATTGAGAAGGGTTAATTCTTGAATTAGAGGAACATTAGAGGTCTTAGCGGGATTTATCTTGCCCCAAGAGAGGTTCAGGAAAAGTAGGGCTATTCAAAGCACAGTGAGGCAAAGCGAGTGACAGGTATGCAATCCCCAGTAAAGTAAGCCAAGTAACGACTATCTACAACCTCTTCTTTCATTTGTCCTGAAAACAAGCTATTTGTTCTGAAAGAAAAGCAAGCTAAGACGCTTTTTTCGCGGCAAGAGCGGTGTTGTAGCATCAACAGGAAAGTTATTTGGCAGCTGCTTTAGCAGCTCCTTCTCTAAGACGCTCAATAGCATCGCTTATTCCAAAACACCAGCAAGAGCGGTACGCACTAAGAGAAGAGATGCCGACAGCTTTCCACGTTCAAGCGGCTGAATCAGTAAACGACTTCTCGTAACTTTGTTATTATTCTTAAACCTTCGTGCCCATAGATGTCGTAGTTCGATATAAAAAGGTTCTCCCTCTAAGATAATTATTTTCCTGGGGCAGTTCGTGCAAGACGAATGCAAGTGTAGGATGTTAAGTGATAAAGTCAACATCTTTCTCTAGCTTCTAGGACTCGTATTCCGCATTTCCCTTCGTGTCTTATTTCTAGATCTTTATGAATCTGAAGTTAAGTTAATTTCAACAATATGAATACAAAAATCTATAGGGCTATGTAAATAGTCAATCGCCTTGTCTGACTTCCGTCTTCCAGTTTAAGATTTCCTATCGAAGACATATTAGACAAGTAACCAGATTTCCTCACTCGAGTCTTTGCATTGAGCCGCTTGGTTCGTCTGGTCATCGGTCATTAAGGGAAAGCGTTATGGCTAGAGTAATGTATTTGCCTATATGTATTCTTAAGAATGTGTCTTTGCCACCAGGTGTTGTAATGGTCGAGGTAAAGGTTTGTTGGATCTGGGCAGAGAAGTTCAGATGGTCATCCTGCGTGAATGAGGGTCAAGCGTGGAAGAGGAAAAGTTCGTCATGGATAATGTTTCCTTCCGAAGGAACAAGGGATCTAAAATTACCATTTTCCTAATGTGTTTTCAATAGACATAAGGGATAGATTCTCGGAGGGGTTAGAAAGTGGAGATAGGGTAAAAATCCCAAAGATATTTCACAAAGGGAACTACTAAAAAAGAGCACGTTTACTTGGCTTGTGTCGGGGAAGGAGAACAACAAGCGGACAGGGCTAATCGTTGGTTTTGTCTATATTTAACATTATGTAATTCTGATTGATATCATCGGGCGCTTTTCCTTAAGGAGACGGGAAAGAAAAGAGAGAGCTCGTGGCTGTATATTTTTTATTCAAATTGATTTCTAACAGGAAAGGATTGCCAAATGTCACTGTGCGTAACATTTAATTGGAGTGAATGAAGATAATGCGCTTTACTCTTTCATTTGTAGCGGCTGTTCCTTTGGTTGGGCCTAACTTGAATCAGTTAGTTTTCACTAGCCTCATGAGTGTTATATATATTGAGATCCTTGATTACTTATCAAATAAAATGATTATTTTTGGAATCACGCCTACGGACCCTCGGTCCTTTTTTAGATCTTATTAGCTAGTAGCAGCCGTGGAAGTTATAGTAGTTAGTGTAGGTAAGCTAGAAGATGACCATCTCCCCATCAGTGATTCATGATTGGTGGCGACTCGGATGGCATCTGAAACTAGCGCAGGGGAGGTGAGTTCCCGCAGGTCCATTTTTTTCTTTAGGAGGCAAGTCTTTGGCACAAGAACGATGTAGAAATTGGTACCGCCATCCATGTTCAAAGAACCGATGCAGCTAACCAACGGGCAAGCAGGTTCCGGGGTTCGGGGCTGCCTTTAAGTGAAGGGGGCCCTCATTTTCATACAAAGGCAAAGCAAGAAGGATGGGACTGTCGTGTCAGATCACATTCGAGTGAGAGTTTCACATCTTGAGCTTAGGTCAGCAAGAAGTCATCCCGAGGAAAGAATGAGGTGCTCGGCGAGCCGGTACCCACTACCTGTTCAGAAACCTCTTTTCTCATAGCTCATAGGTAAGGGTGAAATTAGCCAGTTGTCCCTCGCGTTGGTCGAGCTACTTGGTTCCTCAAAAAGTCGATTCGGGGGCCCATATTAATGAACAGGGGAACGGACCATTAAAACTAAGGCGATCACATTCCTCTCCGATCATTGAATATTCTCACCTTCTACGGCAAGTTAGTCCGCCCCTCCCTTTCATGGTGAGCTAGTCCTGTCTTTATAGATCGAAAGAGATCTCGGTATAGATTATTAAGGGTGGGGAGGGAAAGTTTCACGTAATTTTTCCCTTCCGATTGAAATAAGGGAAAAGGGGTCTTTCCACAATTTGGTTGGACCGGCCACTGTACCTTTTAGTGAGCAAACAAAACCTCTCTCTATACCCGGGGCGTTACGTTAGGCGCTTAAGGATCTTTATTTCGTGGTGAAATCTCGATGTCTATTCCTGAGCTAACAAGAAAGGGTTGTCCTCCCTCTCAATCAATGCTGTTCTCTTATTTCCTTCTTTCGGTGGTTGAGCGAGTCCGTTCTTCGTCCTGTTCAGACGTTAGCGCTTGGTTGTTTCCAACAACCAAGTTTCGGTGGACGGGGAAGAAGAGGATAAAAATCAGAATCGGAATCTTGTTATGAGAAAGGTATGTTGCAGGGGAATTGGCCCAGTTAATTAATCGGGTTTTAGAGAACACGGCCCAAGCGACGTACGGTTTCAGGACTCCTAACCGGGCCATAGTGAATGGTTTGAGAGTTACAACGAAAGATGGGTTTGAAAACCGTACCAAATTTCTCTTGATAAGGTGGGGATGGTTCTGCCCCTTTCCCCAGGAAATTGCTCTGATTGACCGAGATCTTCTTTCAAGAGTGATATGACACCATGCTAGTCACGTGAAGTAAGGCTTAGGTAGGGCGCCTATCGGAAAGCCGTACTCAGGTTACCCGAGATAGAATAGGGCTCAATGCATAGTCATCTAGTAAAATATAATAAGATAAGAGTAGCGAAGAAAAGCCGAGCCTTTCACCTGACCGACGAGTGAGTACCCTTTTTTCTGCTTTTTAGTTGATGGTGTTCAATGTGCCCCGTGGGACAAACCATATTGGAACGGGTAAACAATCCCTTTTTAGTAATCAACCTCAGTTCCCTTACTGTTTAAAGTAAGCAAGTCAACGCTTCACTTGTTCTTGTAAGCTTTTCTTTCCCATACTTTAGTAATTAAGCATGTACCGACCATCGCTGCCTCAGATAAAAGACTACAGTAAGGCGCCCATAAGATGTTGCAAGCTGGGTTCACTGATCTTGAAAACTAACGGAGTAAGGTCGATAGCTTGCTTTCTCTGAAAGTACGGAGGAAGTGTCCCCGCTGATTGTAGAGTCCATAGGCAAACTTCTTAGAGGTCTTTGCCCCGTTCCCGGTTCCTTTTGAAGACCCATAGTATCCCAAGCACCATTCTGGCGCACTCCAATAAAATAGTGAATTTTCCACAATAGTTTTCAAATTGGTCTATGAAACATGAAATCTCCTTTCTAGCACTTACAACTTTCATCGTCCCCTTATATTATCTCTCCAAGAGCATAATCTTCTCAAAAGTTGCTGACACCTCTAAAACGTGTCCTTCAAAGTTTTCTTTCTCAACGGGATTCAGTGATGAACTTTGTCCAGCCGCCCCCCCCCATCCTTCTACTATTTGATTTAACCGCTCAACCGCAAATAAAGTGACACCTTATTCTCTAGCACACAGGTCAAGCTAAACACTACACCTTCCATGGAATTTTGGAAGAATTCCCCATTTCCTTAAGGAATCATTCCCAGAGCGGCTACTACTCGAGACAGTTACCCTTCTAAACCTTAACACGGTTACGTCCTTCTTCTGTATCGGATGGTGAACCTTGTAATATTTTGGAGGGTTCTCGGCAGGTAGGTTTGTGGGCTAGCCTTGTGCCTTGGCATGGGCTGATTCAAGACATCCCTCGCAAAGGCGCCCATCTTCTTAAGTGACTTTTTTATAGACCTCTTTTTCTTAAATACGATAATTGGTTTTTGATACCACTGCGATAAATGAGCTTTGAGACTCCGTTTGTTAACAACGGTACTCTTTCTGTGCCTTAACTTTAAACAAGTAAGCAGTAAACTACCTTCACGGGTAAGGATCTCTGCCCTGATGAAATGCCCGCCCGTTCCCATAGCCTCGATAGTGTCTAAGGCAAGAAAGTATGATCCGTCACGTGTTGGCCAAGGAATGGCATTAACATTGAATTCCTCCTCTTGTTTTAATATCAATGCTCCGCTTCGGTCCTTTCTCGTATGTCCTAGACAACTCTCTTGTCACTAGTCCTATGGCCGAAGGTTAGCAAGCCTTGTCTTGATATAAAAGTCATTCTTTCTTTCCTTTGTCAGAGAAATCACCTTCTCTCTGGTCTGGTGAGAATTCCATCTCTTCTGTAGTATGCTGTAGTCCAGCCAGGGAGTGAGGACCGCCGATTTCATCCAGTACGGTGACCAGCTCTCTCCTCAAACTCAGATCTTGACCCTGTATCGAATAGGGTTCTTCACTAGAATGGAGTATATGTACACAACCGGTTGAAAGCTCTCCACGGTAGCTGTCTGAACGGTCAATCGGCTTGCTTCGGTTGCAATGAACTCCTCTCGCCCTTGATACAAAGGCACACAATCTAAAACTGTCAAAAGATTGAACATGATGTTGCAACTGTTCATTCCTTAATTTCACATCATATATTCATCACACGAAATAGGTGGAGGACCTTATTAAATCATTCTGTGGGGGAAGAGAAAATAACTTATCATAGGGTTGAATCCTGTTGATCCTTCTCTCCTCGTGCTCGACTAACAACTTCAGGCCTTGATCTCGTCCTCCGTCAAGGAAGGAACGAGTCGGTTCCCCTTTCCGCTTTCGGTAGCATAAAGACAAAAAGATTCAAATTGACAAACCCCAAAAGAGTAGAAACGGGGCAAGTGTACATTAGGCCATGTGCCAAACAAAGTAAAAGGATAGCACCGTACCCTCTAGTCCTATCTTTGGCACATCTGGATCGCGAAACTCACTCGGGTCTGCGCATCTACGGGGCACGCATACTGACTTTTATACTTATGATATAAGGAGTGGCACTCCACTGTCATAAAGAAGTGAATAGAATCACTCTAATACCATATCCCCTGGAACAATTGTAAAATAAACTCCACCTTAGTCTTCCGACTTTGACTTTGACTAAAGAGTAAGTTTTCGCCTCTGTTGTTGAAAATCATGACCCCGTTGGGGAATCTATTCAGACCCGCCTGCCGCCGCTAATCTATCTTACTCTCCTTGGTCTCTTCCACTAATAGGTGGATATACATTAAGGAATTTCAAGACAAAGTCCCGGTATACTGTGATCAAGACCCAGGAAGGGCAACTACTGAATCGGAAAGAGTCTTTCCTCGGTGGGAAGTGTGCGCGTCTAAAGTTGTAGCAGCTCTTTTTTTCGATATAGGTGTAATGTCATCTAATTCAGTACTTAAGGTTCTCCCTCGTGCAGAACGAATCAAAAAAAAGAAGGTTGGCTTTTCGCCGTGCTCCTTTTTTTCAGTTATAGGGCGGAGAGAGGGAGGCAACTGAAACTTTTAGAGTCGAGTTTACGCTCTTTCCTCCTCTTTCGATAAGCTTTTCATAGCCGTAGTCGTACTCAAGTACCCTTGCAGGGGAATCCACTTCTGAGATGGAGAGAATCCCGGGATGCATATGCTCTTTTCAGGGTTGAAGGAATAGTAAGCGGCACTATTGGACTGCTTTGTGGTATGTCAGCAGTAGCAAGAAAAGAAAGCTGCTCACTCTGGCTTTACCGAGAAAGGGAGCAGTAGTAAGTGGTGACTGATCATACGGAATTGACACTATAAGTAAGATGCCGGAACTGCTGCTTTCTCTTGTCTTTACTCTTCCCCCCATCCTCTCAGTCGCCTGTCCGCTTCACTCTGATACCCCGATCTCCTTTTTGTTTTGAAGTTTTATTGGACCAATGAATGAACCCCAACGACGTACCCGCCGCTTCTGCTTTCTGCACATATGGGTTCAGTTTCGATATGTTTATTACCGACTCCATTGTTATTGATTCTGGTCAGCTCTATAGCAAGCTTCTATTTTTTACGATCAACATCTAATTATAGTAGACACCTACTTTCTTAATAAATAGAAGTTGGGGACATAGTAAACCTCCTACTATAGCGAGCGATTCCCTGGGACCGGAAGGGGAAAGATTGAATCTTGAATGGACTGATCCCCCTCTATCAAGATCGTGAGGGTTAGTGCCTCATTAAGAAGGAGATACCCACTTCTTTGGTCAGCTTCCGTCACAGGAGAGAGAGCGGACCATTGAAATCTCTCATTCCTATCCGCCCCAAGGTATAGAGGTTCGATTTCAATCAACGATTTATTGGACCTACGATCTGCTATAGCAACTCACCCTTCTCCGCAAGCTCTTTCAGTTGTTGGAATGCGCAAAACAACCTTCCCCTTACGACGACTCTGTGACCTTTACACGTACACTGGTTGCACGTAATCTTGACTTTCTCCCCGTCACTCGTGCATTTGGAACTGACTAGTGCTTAAATCACCTTGAGATCGGCCCTGCCGTCTTCCCTTTCGTTCATTGCCAGGAAAACTAAAAAGAAAAGAATCTTTCGGTGGAACAAAAGCCCTCGGGACTGACACTTTGACACGCGGAAGTTCTTCCCAGGGGTCCTTCGTTTTTTTGGAACTGCCCTTTTCCTTCCAAAGTTGGAATTCTCTTGCTTTCCCCTTTGACGTGTGCCAACTCCCTTTGCTGTTGCCAGCTGGAATGATTCATTCAACCTCGGTATCAGCAACCAAGACACCCTTCTCTGTCGAATGAATCTTCAAATCATCATCATAATACCACGACTCTGATCACGGTTTCCAATTGACTTTATCTCAGGTGACAGGGGCAGGAGAACACTTCACAAAATGCGCTTTGACAGCGAGCGAGATCTTTGAAATTCAATCAGAACAGCACTGGGTGGGTAAGATATAGGATTCTTGTCTGATTCGCGTGGATGCACAAATGGATCATGATTTCAATCCACTCGTTTATTCAAGAAACCGATCAATTGGCTTTTTCCCAGCGATCTCCAACTCGATATTTTGATCATAGAACTAGCCACCAAATGTATATCATCCATCTATCCCTCGTCTTCTTTAGTGAATGAAAGAGGGACTCGTTTCATAGGTACGCAAGGGTGGGATAGGAAGAAGGGGTTCATGAAGGCTGCTGTTGAGGTTTTATTCCAACTAGCGAAGGAAGGCTCATTTTGGTCTGTAGAATGAATGTGAAAGCAGAATCCTCAGATCGTAGATTCAGATAACCTGACGAAATGAACAGATAAAAGGATTGGGGATAGCCCGGGATACCTAATTCAAGATCAGATGAGCCACGCTCTTGTCCGCTTGGGAGGGCTAACTCGGATAGGTCCGATACGAGGGAAAGAGCCCATAAAAAGAGATCGAATCCCTTTCCGATGCAGTTCACGATGGCGGAGCTACCACTCCTACTAGGTAGTTTTGTTGTGTTAGAATATCTATCCTAGTAGAAGAATGGAAAGAATATACTATACACTATAGGAGAGTCAAAGAATAGGCCTTGTTGGAACTATATCAAGATTTAGAATGACAAGGAATATCGTATCCGTATTTAATAGTTGGGGCTCGTTCCCTCCCGCCCCCCTCATTAATATCGGGATGGAAGAATCCGAGGGTAGCCTGAGGATTAAGGGACAGGACAGTTTTCTGTCAACAGGGTATGGTTCTTTTTTATCACCTGATGACGCACACCTCTGACATAAATCGCATTGTAAGCGCCAGACCGCCAACCGTTGAACCGTTCTCGTTATAGAACGGGTCAGCCCACAAAAGAGGTTCCTTGCTTCATTATCCTCATGAGTCATTTTTGCTGTCAGCTTTCTCTCGATAAGAAGCTTTCTTTTTATCCGGGGTATCCTGTCTTCTTGAAGAAATTTACTATTCCTAAACCGAGTAAGGGAAAGCGATTCTACTCGCATTGCATTCATCAGTTGGATGGAGTGAGAATAGAAAGGAAGGCCGGGAGGAAAATGGAGTAGAGCATTTATGCCTCTAGAGTACAACCCTACTCCTGCGCCCCTCAATCGCATATCTACTACTTAGTCAAGCCTCACTACTCTATATCTTAGAACCCTGCTCTCGATCGACGTTTTTATAGTCTTCTATCTATGGAAGAGAGGAAGCAGGAGCAGATTCTAAACATTCTATCGACCGAACACAAAAAGAGAACGATAGAATACCTTTCTTGCTAGCCTGAGCGTGCTATAACTACAGGAACAAGAGCCAGATCGAAGACATTCATTTCCTTCTTTTTATACCCCTCTCTTCTTATTTTGTCTCTTTCTAGGGATTATGGTCGTAGACCACCTTCTTGTGACTGTGTTGAATAATTCTTTCCCCCCCTTTGAGTTCTCGAGTGAAATGTTCCAAGCCATAGGAAAAATATCCGTTTACTCTCGCAACATATCTAGTTTATCCTGAATCAGCAGTTTCTCGAAGTGCATCCGCCTAAGTAAGGATGCAACCCTTTGCTTGTTTATCCCAACGAGGGTTTATGTATCACTCAACGAGCCTTTCTAGCCGCATCTGAATCGGCATCCCTATCCATATGTTTATGCGCAGGGGCATCCAAATCCGAATCTGTAGAATCTATTGGGGAATCCCCATCCGCACCCGAATTGGCTAAATCTAGTATAGTGGGTCTTGTTCCGATGCGGGAAAAAATCTTTTTAAAAGGCATCTCGGCGAAAGAGGACTGAGAACCATAAGGCGAGCGCCAAAACGCTAGCACAAACTGCTCCCACAGACACGCATGATAAGGGGGTGTGGGGACAACCAGGCCACCACTTTTACCAGATATGGGTCCGGACGACCCAAGAGCCCGCCACTAGAACCCAACCCTTAAGAGGCTAAGGTCCAAGGGGCTACCGCAGGAAGTAAGCTTCACCTGTAACCTTAAGGAATACAGAAAGTTACCCGGAATTCCTAGCAAGGACTTTGCCTGCTATTCATTCCTAAATCCCTTTCACCCTTAACTAGCTAACTCGATGGGACGTCAACAGCGGGAATGCCAAAAGCAAGACCTGGACCTGGTTCACGCAGTCAAGCAGCAAAGACCTCTTTCTCTTCGGGAGCTTTCGTAACGGCTATAAAGAATGCTACGCACCTCGTGAAAGGCTATTGGGATCGATCCCTTCAACCCTCCTTGGCGTGGAAGGTCGCAAAGGAAAAGAAAACTATTCTTCGTTACAGCTTTTTCAACCTACCCGAGAAGTAAGAACGGAAAGCAACCAATGCCCTTTTTTACCTACTTGCCTTTCACTGGGTGAGCAAAAAGTATTACCATTTAGCAACGGTCTTCCTTATTAATTATTGATAAGGCACAGTGGAAGCATCATCCTTATAAGACTGTTGCTAAACAAAAGAAATTCTTTTTCACATTCAACCATGAGAGGGCAACTTGAGCAATCAAAGCTACGCCCTCTTCCACTGCTGACTATGAACAGTTGACAGCTAATGATTTCTACTTTACTAAGCCAGTTCGGTAAGTTAAGGTCCATGCTTGAAACGAAAAAAAAGAGGAAGGGGAGGGGGTCGCCCAAAGCTGTGGAGATAGGGTGGAAGATAAAAAAGCTATATTTAGAATAATAAAGAGAATCTATTCAAATTCATATTCGAAAATGGGATTATCACTATCTTGACTGAAAAACCAGCCAATCTACTCTCTTTGGTCTCCCCCTGTAATTGAGAATCACAATAAAGAAGAAATTGTTGCCGTAGAAAGTCGTGCTTACTATCTCCTCATCGTTGTTATGTAAGAGAAAAGAGCGAAAAGCTTCTTTTAGGTAGTGGGCCTAATCGCTAAGAAGTGAACATCATGCTAACTCAGACTATATGCTTAACACATGCAAGTCGAACCTTGGTTTTTCGAGTCGAAAGAGAAGGGAAGAAGCGGGGTAAGGGAATTGGTGCCAACGCCTCATCTCATGACCTGAAGATTGCAGGTTCGAATCCTGTCCCCGCCTAATCAGTGAACGATTGTTTCACCGGGATAGAAGGCCGCCCACACTCCGCTACAAATGGGGCTAGTGTTCAGTCTTGGTTTGTTCACCTCTTTTGCAGGTGATGCACCATTGCTGTGAGGAGCAAGATGACCATTTCTGTCACTATTGAATTCCAACTTAGAGCTCCTTTCCTTACAGTCAAGTGGCTTTCACTCCTTCTACTCTAAACTACTGTGTGCCTATTTGGAGCTTTTCACAGCCAAAGTCAAAGGTTTGTTGGTGGCAAGATCGGCATGCCTTCTAGTTGTAGTTGACTTTAAGGGTCAACCTGAACCCCTAAAACAAACCCCCATAGTCTCTATGTTGGGCTTGCACACCCCCCCCCCCCCCCCACCCAAAAAAACAACCCCCACGAGTGAGAACCCCCCCCCCCCCCCCCCCCCCCCCCAAATAGTCAATCAATTCATTTTTTCCGCTTTCTATCGCACGCTCCAACTAGTGTTTATATAGTGTGGAAGTCTAACGATGGAAAGTGCCTATGAATGATTCCAAAAAGCGGCCGTTCACGTCAGGAATAGGCCGTTAAGGTGTACTTGCAATTTTTACTACCTTTTTTTCGTCGCGATTGGGTTGGTTGAAGTGTACCGCTTGTCTAGCCTATGATTTGTGCAAGCCACATAGGGTAAAAGATCGAAAAGAATGGCATTGGATGGTGCCCGGCAGTTGAGAAGGAGGACGCTTTCAGAGGCGGAAGTCCATGGTAGAAACTCTGTGGATCATGGATCTCCGATCGGGAACCGTATCCAAGCTCCGTGGCTAGTCTGCGCTCTTTGGCCTTTTCAAACTTAGCGAACTGCAACATCTTAGCAGCTAAAGGGAAGGGAAATCACCCTAGACCACATTAGTAGCTGATCGAGAGCGATTGGGTTTGAAGAAAACAAACACTAACTTCTTTCCTCTCCTTGTTGTCGAGCTACTTCGTCCTCAGCAAATGTGTTCACTTCTTTTTCGCCAGTTTCATTCGATTTGTTGTGGATTGGGATGATGAACAACCTCAAGCTACGACTTCAAAGCTTACCTAATTAGAAAAGGAGAAAGGGCTTTTTATAGATGTTTGAAGTTGATTAAGGGGGTGATCGTGAAGATCGAACGAGCCGCGCTAGCCTAGCACGTTTTTCAGCAGTTCAAGCTACGGTCTAACGACCCCCTCCCTAGGTTGGGGCGAAAACTCCAAAATCCAAACGTTTGTTTTCTTCCCTCTCCTTTCATTCAGATGACTTCGTCCTCTCCTTTTGGCGAGCTACTTGTTCCAAGCCTTTGTTTTTTTTTTTTCTAATAATAAGGAACTTGAAAGCCGCCGCCTTTGCAAATTTAAATGAGCGGGCGCAAGTGACTGTATTGTGAAAAGATTGAAGATTCTGGCCAAAAATGTTATAGCCCTGTAATTCCGTTCCCATGGTTCGATGCTTCCCGTAAACGCGGCGTGTTCAAAGCTGACGCTTTTACGTCGAGAAAGGGGGACCCCCTAATAGCCTAAGTATTCCCTCAATGACCGATAGCGTACAAATACCGTGATGGAAAGGTGAAAAGAACCCTATTTTAGGAGTGCAAATAGAGAACCGAGATCCGATGCTAACAATCAGTCAGAAGAGGCGTAGCTTCGAGCCTTACTTTATGTAAAGCTCACTCACTCTAACGGCGTACTTTTGCAGGATGGGTCAGTCGAGGAAATTGGAACAGCGGCTAAGCCATTAGGTGTAGGCGCTTTCCAGAGGTGGAATCTTCTAGTTTTTCTCTATTGACCCGAAACCGATCGACTAGCCATGAGCAGGTTGAAGAGAATCCTAACCGTCCTTGGAGGACGCGACCCACGTATGTGGCAAAATACGGGATGACTTTGTTACAATGGCTAGGGGTGAAAGTCCACCTGAGATCGTATATGCTGGTTTTCCGCGAAATCTATTTCGTAGAGCGTAGGATTTCGATGGCCCAGGTAGAGCCTCAATGGGGCTAGGGTGGGCCTTATTTCGCCTTTACCACCCGGGAACTCCTAATAAGTCCTAGATCCGTTGTACAGACAGACTTTTTTGGGTGCTAATCCAAAGTCAGAGGGAAACAGCCCATTCGTACGCTACGGTCCCAAGCATCACTTAGTGGAAAGGAGTGATCGGAGCGATGACAACCAGAGGGGGCTTGAAGCAGCCATCCGTTGAAGATAACTAATAGCTCCTGGTCCCTAGCTCCGATGGCACCGAAAATGTTCAGGGCTCAAGTGATTCACCGAAGCCGAGACCCTTGAAACTACTTTTTCAAGTGTCAGTTATCGGAACGTTCTGTCACTCGGTGAAGTTTTTTGGTGGACAAACACCTTGAGATTCAAAAGTGAGAATGCTAAACCACCATTTGAGTACCAAAAATCCTGTGAACGAACGACTATCGCCTCCAGTGGAAGGGTTTTCTTCGTTCAGTCATCTACGCAGAGTGAATATGTCCCCTAAGGAACCCCCGAAGGCTGCGTCCGATGGTACACGAAAGTGACGAGTGTTCTTTGACATAGAACCATGCCTGTCTGTTGGAGTCATTGGATGAATTCGTGCCGAGGGCTTCCCCTCTTCCCTCACTCTCCTTTCCTAATATGACCTGAGTTACCAAAGCCTTTCTGACTCGCCTGGCCCGGTCTCCCTGACGCTACTGGCCCTGTCAAAAGGCGAACTCTCGGTCGTGATTTTGCGACCTATCTCAGTAGGGCGTTTATTCTTTTGATAAGAGTAGGGGTCGCGAGATAGCAGAGCGTCTGCCCTGCCATAGTCACGAGTCTGTTTATAGTCTCGACTGTTGTCATAGTCACAATGTTAAACGTTCCAGGAAAAACTTCGAATTGGTATGGCGAGTGCCTCCCGGTGACTGACCGTACCCCAAAACCGACACAGGTGAACAATAGAGATACTAGGGCGCTTGAGAGAACCATTCCGAAGGTAACCACTCAGGTCAAATGACCCCGTAACTTCGAGAGAAGGGGTGCTCTCCTATCTTTTTTTTGATTAGAAGCGCACATACCATTGGGTGTCGTGACTGTTTTTAAAAACACTGGACTCTGTCTAAGTGTGAACACGATGTATAGATTCTTCCCCTGCCCGGTGCTTGAGGTCGGAAGGATAAGTGTTTATCCTTTGACATTGAAGCCCCGGTTAAACGGCGGCATAACTCTAACTTTTCCTATGGTATCTAAATTCCTTGTCTATAAGTAGGACCTGCACTAATGGTGTACGACGTGCCCCGCGTATCTCCCCGGAAACATGGACCCTTGAAAATTGATTCTCCTTGAAGATGGCGGATTACCAACGGCTAGACGTAAGACCCCGGCAACCTTAACTATAGCTTCGCAGTGACACCTTAATCGAATTGAGGATAGGTGGGAGGTTGGTGCACCAACGCCATCCTGAAAGACCACTCTTCGTCTAAGAAGCCTACCGCCGCACCGATCATTGGGTGGAGGGGACCTGCGAGGTGGTTACTTAATCTGGGTGATTCCTCACTAGGAAGTAACGGAGGGGTGCGAGGTAAGGTGCTCAAGCTAAGATTCGCTCGTGAGCGTATGGTATAAGCTGCCTGACTTTGAGACCTACTGGTCCCGAACAGAGCGAAAGCGGCCAAGTGATCTGGGAGTCCCGTGTGAAGGGCTCTGCTCAACGATCAAGGTACGCCGGGGATAACAGGTGTCTGATGACTCCCAAGAGCTCTTATCACTACGAATTCGTTTGGTACCTCTATGTCGACAATCATCACATCCTGGGTTGAAGAAAGGTCCCAGGGTCGGTTGTTCGCCGATCAAGTGTACGTGAGTTTGTTTAGAACGTCTGAGATCAGTTCGGTTCCTATCTACCGTTGGTGTTAAGTGGATGACTGCGAGTAGCCCACCCTAGTCACGAGAGCTATTTTGGGCTAACCTAGGTGGTACAATTGTTTATGGCCAATAGCAGCGCCGGGCAGCTAAGTTGGTATGGAAGAACTGCTGCGCCGCGTGAAATCCTTCTCTATACAAGTTGTCTGACGAGGTTTTTGAACAGAACTTCGATAGGCGAGAGGTGTAAGCACCGCGAGGTGTGAAGCGATCTCGTACTAAACGAAACGACTTTCACTTTCCATAAAAAAAATGAAAGAAAGTCAACCTATTACTGAAATTGCGGTCAGTCTCGCTACCTCTTTAGTTGCCGCACCCTACTTGCTCATTCGCAATACTAACCACACGAAAGTCGCCCTATCTCTAAAGGGGCTTATTCACTCCACGACTTTTCTTTATGTTATGGGTTCTCGAAGACTGAATTTAGCTGTCCAACCCTAGTCGGCGAGCTTTAAAACTTTCTCCTTTCTCCATGCTTTCCGTCGGTCAACAACCAACTACATTTATACCTCTCAACTACTCCGTACGGATTGACGGAGTGAATCTGTATTGAGGGGAATCTTTTTTGTCTCAATCAATCAAGAATGCCTCAACTGGATAAATTCACTTATTTCACCAATTCTTCTGGTCATGCCCTTTTCCTCTTCTATCTGAGGTTCTTAAACCTCCCTTTAGATTTGCAAGTAAAAGTTGATTTCTATTATATAACTAGGCCCAAGTCTTACGGGCTGGCCTCTTGCTTATTAGGAATTTTTTTATATCTTTATTCTTACTAAGTTTTTGTTATAAGATCTAACTCACGTCTTTGATTGGATTCTACTTCATTCCCTGTTTGGTAATTTCCATCCGAGCTCCTACCTCCTGGACCACTATATAAATCAACCTATAAGGACCCTGAATGGGTGGAATTCGTACGACAGGCCTACAAAACCCGGACTTTCACCTATGGAGTACGAGGTCATGGTGCGCAATTTCCTGGAAACAGAGTTTTGTTTTTTC